>CAJNIZ010026302.1:2143-35212 GCA_905231905.1 Symbiodinium pilosum | reverse complement strand
CCTATTTAGGGCAACTACCATATAGCCGCACATGCCTCATTCTGGTTGTTATGGCAGGAAAACTACAGTAGAAGCCGCATCAACCACGACCCAGTTTTGGGGTCTGGTTTGGCCATGCAGAGAGCAGCACTGACGACTCAAAGTACCTCTTTGTGATTTGTTGCCCTTCTCGCCTCCCAGCCAGGGGAGGCGGAGGAAGGGTGTACTCCTTGGAGGTATCTCTGCTTCAACGTGCGGTGTCTACTACATGGACGCAAGCAAGCTTTTCAGGTGAGGAGGGATTCCGAACCTCAAAATGTTGGAGTTCCCCAAGATAGCATACTCCCGCAAGAGGGTACCGGTAGCATTTGGGTTTTGGGTTTAGGGTTNNTTTAGGGTTTAGGGCTTGGGAACCCAAGACTATGTTGCTACAGCTGGTTAGGGCCTTTATCACCGCCCTAAGGTCAAGGGACCTATCCAGAGGACCAACATGTCTATCCAATACATGAGCCAAGCTTATTGCGAAACACTCGCGCTATCTAAAGTTGTAGTATAGACCTGTTTTACCTGGCTACAACTTGTGTTGCCCTAAACCTACAACCCGTATAAACACGATGAAAGATCAGTTTCCATGTCGTTGTCCAATTCGACTGTTCGTTTCATTTTCTAGTAGTCTATGACAACATCTAAATCCCTGTGCAACCCCTATTCCTCCGTGCATAACCCCTTGGCATCGCTACCCTGAACCCTGAAACCCCGTGAAATCACGGCACCCACAGGACGTGCAGGAAGATCTCCAAGGTTGTCGGGAACCTCTGCGGCTTAGGTTTAGAGTCCCCCTTAANNTAAGTAGATAGAATATGGGGTACGGTATATGGGGATCTTTTTATAATCTACCCAAAGCCATATTCTATCTACTTAAGGGGGACTATAGGGCTTAGGGTTTAGGTTTTAGGCTGGCCGCTTGCTTTGTGGAACCCTGAGATTACTGGTGGTCAAGTTAGGGCCAGGGTTTGGGGATCAAGGGATTATAACTGTAGGGTCCACTTCGTGGAACACTGAGGTTACTGTGGACTAGTGAACACAACTTGTAATGGGGGTTGCAGTGGGGCCCTAAGGCTGTTATAAATGGACCTCGAGCCCTAAGTCCTGACATATTCCTAACTCCAGGGTCCAGTGAGCCAAGTAGGAATGGAGAGCCCCGGGGACATCAGCATATTCATGGTTCTTGAGGGATTGTGCCTGCCTGTTTTTGGAAGTATATGTGAGCTATGGTCTGAAATCTTAGTATTCCCCCCTTAATAACGAGTACTCCCCTATAAAATCCCCTGTATAAATCCCTAGAGCTCATATGGACACCCATGTCCCTACAACGTGGATCCCAAACCTTTTGAGGGGATGCAAGGCGGCCCTTACTTTTTGCGAAGTATGCTTGGGTCGCGTTTTAGGGTTCAGTGTTAACGGTTCATCCATGATGTCTTCATCACGACATCACTTTCACCATATACGCGGAACCATACTTGCCCTCAGGGCAGCAGTACTTTTGATACCCAAGCTCCTGCATGACTGCATGACCTTAGCATCCTATATATCTGCAGCCTCCAAGGTACATATTGCAGGACTTGTAGTATCAACAACCCTGAACCCTCTCAAGAGTATTACCCTGACCCTACTTCCGAAACCCTGACCCCCTGAATCCTACACCCTCAACCCCAACTCCTAAGCCTTGAAACCTACACCCCAAACCCTAAATCCTAAACCGCAAACCCTAAACCCTAAACCCTAAATCTTCAACCCTGCGCCCTATCAACAGCAGTAGCAGGCAGCTCCTTGACTGTGCTGGGGCCGAGACAGGTCTGTGGCCGTCAAAAAAATGTTCAAGTCCTTCGCAACCTGAACGTTTAGGGTTTAGGGTTTAGTTTAGGGTTCAGGGTTTAGGGTTTAGGATTGAAGAAGCCCTAGGCGCCCAACTAGCCCAATGTAGGTGATTAATCTTTGGCATTCGGGGCCCAATGTTGGTAAGATTTGCATATTTGGATCCCTATGTGGGCTGAAGGAAGGTTGTGCTGATCCTAAAAAAACTCTCGCCAAAAAGAAGATATACACATAATTCTACTCTATACGGGGGATATCCATATAGTACCCTAAAGCCTAAAACCTACAACAATTCTGCTCACCTTGGGGCTTTGGTGCCGGGGTAGCGCTTCGGCCTTAGGATGTAGGATCAAGGCCCGTGACCTTGGGAGTTTACGTACTGTAGTAGAGTCTAAGGTTCGGGGCTTAGGATTTATGATTTGGGGTTTAGGATGTATGGTTTGGGGTTGAGGGTTCAGGGTTTCGGGTTCAGGGTTTGGGGTTTCGGCTTCAGGGTTTAAGCCGATCTCCATGATTTAAGCCTATCTTCATGATTACAGTTCCCCTGGGGACCAAGAGTGCCCTTGAAAACATGTCAGGATGGAAGCGCGTTCATCCATGCCTGTCCCAAATCTCGCTGGGGATCTTGCTTTTCACTGAGGTTCAAGCGGTTGCGAGTTCTGACCCTAAACTCTAAACCCCTAAACCCTAAACCGCTTTGGCCCAAAGCTCCGCAATGACCGGTGCCACCATCGGCGGTTTTGGAAGTGCTGAAATTTTTGGTTGATGCAAACCCAACCTCAAAACCCTGTAATGTAGACCCTAGCGGTATAATATTGGGGTTGTACAGGGATAACGGAAAATAAAATGGAAACTGTTATTTTACATGGTGTAAAGATATGTGTGGTAATGTAGACCCCTGATTAATGAACCCCTCCTTCTAATTGCCTTAATGTTAGGATCGCTTTTATAGTCCCTATTAAGGGGAGGGGGTTTATTAATCAGGGGCCTGGATTAAACCCTAAAGTCGCTAAAGAGAAACACACATGGTATAGGGCATGAGCTTACACGGAACCTCGCATAAAGCCTGCCCAAAACGCCGGATTATTGGATGATGGTCTCTGTACAAAGTTGCCATGCTCTGCAAGAGGTTTGCGTCTTGGGATACGTCCTGAGCCTAGTGTGCCAGATCTTTCCCCTAGAATAGGAGGAACTTCGAGGGCTTCCGAAAACGATTTGAGTCTAAACTCCTAGTATCCCCCTTAATAACCCCTATAATAGTCCCCTATATAATCCCCTATATAACCCCCTTTAAGGAGTTTAGACTATAGCTCATTTAGGGTTTAGGGTTTGGGGCCTACGGAGGAAGCATGATCTTGAGAACAACAAGGAAATTTACAATGGAGAGAGATTCAACGCCTCCTGGTTGTTGGCAGGCAAGAAAGGAGAATTTATGTGCAATACCTGTGAGACGGCCTTGTATGGAGGCAACCCAAATACAAGTAGGGGTAAAAGCCTCACTTGGAAGTAATTAATTACAAGGTCCCATGAACTTCCAAGCACGCCAGGAGCTATAACGGAATGACATTAGTAACCAAACCCCCACTAACCACCCCCACCCTGTATGGATATTCCTAACATACTGCAATATGTCAAAGGCGTGATGTTTTTAGGGCAAGGAAAAAATACTTCCCTGCCCTCAGCCTTGAGCCTCAAGCCCTCTCTTGGTACTAGCCCTCAACACCAAGCCCTAAGCCCTGAATATGGGTAACCCAAAACCCTAAACCGTAAACTGGCTTGCTGTTAAGGAATTTAAACTAAGTGACCATGATGGGTATAGTAGTGATTAATATGGTCTCCCCCATATAGTAGCTTAACCTAAATCCCTTAACAGCACCCCGATACATGTTTGAACTTCTTGAGGCTTCTATATTTCTGGAGAAATGCTCCAACATTGCTGAGACAGCGGCATGCCCACTCCGTAGGAAATCGAAGCGAACCTGTCAAGGCATGGAACCATGTACCCTAAGGCTCTAAAGACTCATATGTTGAGGCGCCTGGGCCCAAGCACCATGCGCAAAAAAAGTTGTTGGGCTACTTTGAGCCTTGGGGTAGGGTTTAGGATATTCGGAATTACCCGAATCAGGTGGACAATTTGGGGATGGTGGTGTAGGAACGAGGCTTCAGAATTCGAGTTTAGGGTTTAGGGTTTTAAGGGTTTAGTAGGAGAACTCGCAAGTTGATATGATGTTTGCTGTCAATGATGCCCTTCATGCTCCTTTTCTCGTTTCATTTCCTCCCTGTCATTCTGCTCTCCAAGCATTAAACCCCCTAAACCACTCATCCTTACCCCCCCATTCCCCCCAAAAAAATAATAAGATGAGCAATTGAGGCTTCATCCTCGAGGTGCGTTTACAGCTTAGGGTAAGCCTCGCCAGGTTCTGAGCCTTCTCAGAAGACCCTAAATCCAGAGCCGCCGTCTACGCTAGACTGCCCTCAAGGGGGCACGAGATGCTGGGTATTTTGGGTACATGGGGGCTTGCCTGAGTTTCGAATCGGACTGGACTTCATGGTCTCAAAGAATCCCTACAAGGAAGCCCTAAGAGTACAAGTACTCAAACAACAGCGCTTCACGCAGCACATGCCATGATATGAATGGCTCTGGATACCTAGAGCCCCTTTATCTAAGTAGTTGAGCCTCTTAGGGGCTTAGGGTTTGCTTCTATTCAGAGCTTTGTCGACTGGGCTCAGAGGTGATTCTAATTAATTGGAAACCATTAGCAAACGACTCCAAAGACAATGGCATAATGAAGCCTACGTCTCCTGCAATCTTTTCAATCCTTACTCGCGAGTTTTAGGGTTGAGGGTTTAGAGACTGAATCGCTCCTGCATAGATAAGGAGCCACCCTAAGCCCTGGACCCCTACGAATAAGGTTTTAGGGATTTAGGGGTTAGGGTTTAAGCTTTAGGGGTGAATCTTTAAGTCCATGAATTCCAGCGCAGCTCTTTACGCGTTGTGCCTCCTGCTTGCATTTTTCTGCTTGCAACTTCTGTCCCCACCCTTACTAAACCTGGCGCCATCCTGTACCCTAACCGGAGATAGCTGGCGCCACTTAAGCTATAGTCTCAACTCCTAGTATCCCCCTGAATAACCCCCACGATGGTTCCCTACATGATCCCCTATGTAACCCAGTTTAAGGAGTTTCAGACCTTAAGCCCTAATCCCATATATAACCCCTATTTAAAGACAGAGTCAAAGCCATTAACGGCGGGTCGCCTGTCACAGGCCTTACATACAGATGGGTTTGGGTTTAAGGTGTTTGGTTTAGGGTGTGAAAGTTGAGGCTTTATGGTTTAGGGTTTAGAGGGGTTGGGGTTCAAGGTTTAGGGTTTATTGACTCTTCCAAGTTATGGTGCGGTCTTCTTGGAGTACCCACCTGCTGACCATCCTCCAGATGGCATTCAGACAGATGACTTAAACAGAAACCTGTGTAACTTCAGAATGCGGAAGCCCCAAACCTATAGCCTGCTCTGTTGAAGTCGGAGCTTCTTGAAATGGCCACTGCTTGAATGTAGCCCAAAGCAGTACTACGCTTACTGTAGGTTAACCTCCGCAGCAAGGACCTATAACTTACTGCGTGTTAGTAGGTCATAAGGGAGTACAATCCCTATGTAACCGTTATATATTCCCTTATTCCCTACTAAGAACCAGTCCCAAACCCTAAACCCTAAACCCTGAACCCTACAAGTTCCTGGGGAGAGAAGTATGGTAGTTCCCCAAAATAAGGGGACCCCAATATAGACCCGAAAATACTATAGTCCTTATTATAGGGACCCCCAGAAAGGTACTCCTAATTTTGGCAAACCTCCATATGAGCTCTAGTCTAAATTCCTAGTATCCCCCTTAATAGCCCCTATAGTAGTCCCTTATATAATCCCCTATATATTCCCCTTTAAGGAGTTTAGACTATAGTACATATATTCGAGCTCTCAGGCGACAGGACTGCGGCCTCAAACATCACGAAGAAAGGAGGGGTTGCCTGGACGACTGGGATTCTCGGAGGGTCCTAAGGGGGTTAAGGGGTTTAGAGCTTAGGGGTTAGGGTTTAGGATTTAGGGTTGAGGGCTTAGGATTTAGGATTTAGGATTTAGGGTTTAGGATTTAGGGTTGGGGTTTCATGGTTTGAACAAATCCGTGTATGGCTCACGGTTGGTGGGCCGTAACCGAGAGCTCCCTATGCTCTAGGTATACCTTTATGTGGAGGATCTCTTGACTTAGTAAATCTACTTAGTGACAGGGGTTATGGCGCTCAGAACTAAGCGTTATTGCCAAACCCTAAACCCTAAACCCTAAACCCTTAGGCTGACTAAGTCACAAGATCCTCCAAGCAGGAGATGGGGCGCTCTAATTATCGGAGACTCAGCTTGTTCAAGGGACTACTTCAATTCTATGCAGTATCTTATAGTCTAGAACTTTATACCAAGACCCTCATTGTACCCTTAATCGGAGATGTATGGCCCCTTAATAGTGGGCACCTATGCCCAAATAGAGGATAGGTGGAGTGGCTAGGTAAGCTTGTTGCGCGTTACAGTCCTGACTAATGCACAAATTGAACAAACCACCCTGCCCCCTTTTTTTGATGCTGCGGGAACTTACGCCATTGAGGAGTTTTGTAGCCCTACACCTGAACCGTGCTTCGTGGGACGCTAGGGTTATTACAGGTTTTGGAAATGTACGTATCAAGATCAAGGGCTACAATAAGTTTAGTCGGCTGATTAGGGCACATAACGAATTGCCTTCTTCCAAGATCCCTCAAAATAGATCCGCGTTTGAGGGTCGCCAGGTTTCATCCAACTCCCGTGTTTTGGGTGTAGCTTAGATTCTGAGTCATTAGGAATCCTATAAGCCTATGAGTGCATGGTCTTCGTAGAACCACACGACCACACGGCTCAGCATGAATTCCTAGTTGTGGGCGCGTATAGAGGCGACGCAGAATTTTTCAGTGAGAAAGCTCTAATGAGGCGAGACTTCAGCGGACTTCCTCAGCAAAGAAAACTGATGTGAAGTCATCCTTGAATAGAAAGATTTGAGCCGCGCGCTGAAGATTTGGAATACCACCAGAGAAAAGTACAAACTTCCTGTGCTTCCCTAAAAAACGTACTACTTTGACTATGACCAAAATCTCGAAATACTCAGTTATTTGTACTTGGGCTCTCAGAGATATCTCAGACACGGAAATGCCAAATCCAGGTCCAAATGGGGCGCCAGAAGCATTTCTGTAGGCCATGCAAGGAGTCATCGCTGCACAGTTTACTTGCCGCTTCTGAAGCTGAATGCGAGCAATCGGTGAGCGACCGGGGGTTAACACTACGTACGTCTCAAGTCCATTCCTCTCAGCACGAAAAAGACATCATGCCCCAGGCAACTAGGTTGTTCCTTGGTGGGCTTTCTAAAGCTTTATAGTAAGGGATTGTAGCCTCTCCTATTGCAAAAAGCAGTACATGTCAGCCCCAAACCCCAAATGGATATGTGCCTGAATCAAAGGATTCAACGAGTGACCACAATTTGCCATAACCCCAAATGAGCCTCTCCGTGAACCATCGCCGCTTGAATTTGCAGCGAATGTGAGGCATCATCGATCCACCTATGCTCCTGGCGGAATAGTAATCCCTAAGGGTCCAAGGACCCAAATAATAGGGTTTTAGGGCCCAAATACTATATTATTATTGGTATTTGGGGCCTAAAACCCTATTATTTGGGGCCTTGGACCCTTGGGGAATGCGGATGCGAAAGCGGTTCAGCCGTTCTTGACGACAGCGAGGAATCCGAAACAGTGTTGACAGTGTTGTCGTAAGTACAGTCAGAGGACCATGCCCAGTGAAGAAGAAAAGCTTCCACAGTCAAAGCACACATGCGGCTAAACTGAGGGGGTATACAGCAAGCCTTAGTATTCTTCCTGCCCCCCGCAAAAGCTCGACATCATTCACAAGAATGCCGTATTCATAGCATGCATCAGGCGGCCCAACACTCAGGCCACCCATGGAGGTTTAGCTTTGTCAGGGGTAGCTGTTAGGAGGACCCCCCCACCCTGTAATAGTGGTATAATAGGAATATAAGAGGACCCTAATAAAATCCCTATTATCCCCTATAGTCACTATTACTGGGCGGGGGGTCCACCTAAGGTAGCTGTTGCAAGACTACAGCTCCTGAAGTCGCAGGCTAAGTAGACACCCGAATGATGCAACCCTTTTTTGGAAGACTTTGAGAGCAGGATCCCTTCTCTCGCTGCTAGCTTCTGCTGTAGAGGACAAGGGGTGGGTGGGTTTAGGGTTTAGGGTTTGGGGTTGGGGTTTCTGGATTGAGCGTCTGTGTTGTGATTGTAGCTTCTACCTTTACGGTCCTTCATCTGAGGAGCTACTGAGAATCAGCCATTGACCTACGGTGAACATCTCCATGCTTCCCCTAAGGGTCCAAGGACCCAAATAATAGGGTTTTAGGGCTCAAATACCACTAATATTATAGTATTTGAGCCCCAAAACCTATTATTTGGGTCCTTGGACCCGAAGGGTTCTACAAGACCATACAGGAACATTGCTAGTACAGGAACATTGCAAGGACTTGTTATTTAAGAAGGCAGACAGCAAGCATTCCCCCCCCAAACAAAAAGCATTGCATTCAACTACTGTAACCCTAAATCGTATAGCCAAAGCTCCACAATCTGAACCTAATACCAGAAGCTCAGACCTGAAACTAGAATCCTAAACTAAAATGTGCGAGGCCTCTGCAACACGCTTGGGGTGGTACTCGGGACGAGTGCGAAATAGCAGAATATCGGAATTCGTTCGCATCAAGCCTGCTCCATCGCGGGCTCACGTTACCTTGCTTCAAGCTGGTGTCCCTATATACGGAAAATTCCCGAACTGTAGAACGTACCGAACAAGACTCCCTAACCTCCCAAAGGGCCTGATGCCCGGCAAGAAATGCGAGGATGGATCCCCAATATCCCTACTGCATCCTTAACACACCTATACATTTCCCCATAAACCATTGCCACATTCCATCCTAAGCATCAGGCAGAAAAAGGGCCCAGACTTTGTTCCTAAACTGTCGAATCGGAACGGCGACTGCCTTCAGCATGTACTCAAAATTCTCTAGGATCTCGCGGAAGGGCGTACCCTCAGAAGCAGTACTTGGTGGGTCAGGGGGGCCTAAAGAGTATAAGTATAAGTATACTAGGTCCCCATAACCCTCCAAGTAGTGGGTAGAGGAAATCTTGCATCATGTACCCAGACCCTCCACTTACCCTCATATATGCCCTAAGCTAGGGACCACATACCCTTACTTATGGCGACGCTTTTTAAACATCCGAACACGTAAACAACCGTACAGGTATGTTATACTATCTCCGTTAAGCATGGCGTCCGGCCGCCCATGACTAAAACATTCGGAATTGAATAGCTGGATATCGGGCCAGACGTTGTGGCTGGAGGGGGGATGGCGGAGGGGTCGCGGCGCTGTTGGAGGGTTGGGGGGCTGGAGGAGGGCGTGTGGCTGGAGGGGGGATGGCTGGAGGGGCGTGGCTGATCCCAACTAGCGCCTAAGCAGGAAAACATCCGAATTTAAACAGAGCCTTTGTACTACTGTGGCATGTTGGGGTTGACCGCCCTCCACGTATCTAAAAACATGTCACCATGAGGGTACCAGGAAAATCCTGGTAGGGAGCGTGAAATGCAATAAAATCCTCAAGTCTTGTATATATTGTAAATAGAGTGCTGCAAGATTGTTTTCATCCACATGAATGTGCGACACGTAGATGTGCAAAACCTACCTAAAGGGCTAACACAAAATCTTACAAAATCTGGAAAACCCTACACGCAGCCTGAAACCCTGAACCATATAAACCATAATACCCCTGGAGACGTGGTTGTTTCCCGTGTGCTCGTCTTCAGCTTGCAGTGAGTACCTTTATCATGAACAACACATCCTTTTGCCTAAGGCTCCAAGTAACTCAATGTAGTTACTATCTGTAGACTTTACTACTATCTGTAGAGTTAAACCTCTGAATATAGAAGCGGTACCTGCGTCGGACCCTCAACTATAACCTTCACGCCTGAAGCTCTAAACCCTAAACCTTCAAGCCACCTCCCCTAACATAAAGATAAAAGAAAAAAACTGCAACGCCCCTAGCGTTAAACATGCCTCTTATAGTATAGTATACTACGTTGGGAATATCTTATAATGGGGGCCGAGGATGTTTAAGCCTAAGCCCCAAATCCTAGAACAAAAGGGAGGGCGTGTATACTTCAATAATAACACAATCTTGGTATCTCGAACCCCCCGAGTTAGGACACTATGACTATAACCATCATATGATAGTCACTGAATCCCAATTTTGGGGGTTGGGGCTACCAAAACCCTTTTATACACCCTAGACCCTAGACCCTAAACCCTTACCGCTACAACCCCTGAACCACTAAAATCTAGACCCTAAACCCTCAACTTCTATCATCCAAACCTGAACTGCCGTGCCAAGCCCCCAGCTAAATTGAGACGAACATCGTAAGCTCCAAGCATGCCGGATTCCTTTCATGAAGATAGGAAGGGTACAAGTTTAGGATGTAGGGCTTCGGGCTTAGGGTTTACGATCTAGGGTGTAGGATTCCATAAATTCGGGTTTTGGGCTTGGGGTTTAGGACTTCTAGAATTTTGCACCACCTTTCCTACCCTGTATTCGAAGGAATGACATTCTCGTGGTGTTTCAAGATTCTCTCCATCCACCCTTAACAAAACCCTGAACCCTGAACCCTGAACCCCGCCCTAGTTAGGGGGTTCTTGCCTAAGGCTTGAGCTGATGGCTCAGCCAGCTTCAGGTATTCCTGAACAAGAAATATCGGCCAACAGTGCGCAAAAACAAGAAGCCAATTTGACCTAAAATATGTAATACGGTAGGAATCGTAGAGCCCTTGAACCATGATATTACCCTAGTTTGCGCGTCATGTTCCAGTTTCTTGTCCATTTGATTCTCCAGTATCACTACAATATCCCTGTAGAACCCCAACATACATCCTACAAAATCTCCATGATAAAGCCCGAGAGATCATCCCCAAATAATGTGGCCCTGGAATGCCGTTCCAGTATTAAAAGGCCCCCCTGCAACCCCCATATATCGCCCTGTAGGTCCTACCACAACCTACCTTTAGTCCGAAGCTCATGTGACATCTGGGTTTAGGGTTTAGCCAAAGGTCAGAAAAACCTGAACCCTAAAAGCCTAAACCCTAAAACCCTAAAACCCTGGAACCCTGAACCTTAAACCCCACCCCCTAAAACCCTAAGCCCTAAACCCTACATGAACCTCAAGGGTAGAAGCGTCAGCTTGGAGATAATAGCTTGGGGTCGGTGACAAGAGCCACTAATGATCATTTATCTAAAATAATGTTTAGGGTATTTTTTCGGCTTTAGGGTTGAGGAAGTTTAGATTCTTAGTTGCTTTTGGTTTTGCCATGTTTAGAACCGTAAGGGTTCTGGGGTGTTTGGGGCTTTAGGGTTTAGGATGTTTAGGGTCTTTAAGGGTTTGGGTGCTATTTCGGGCTGCAGGGGATGCGAATATCTCTTCCTGAGCTCGTTTCCATGATCTTCCATGCTATGGAACCTCTTCCTTCGAGCGACTACAACTCCCTATATAAACCCTGTATATAATCCCCATAATCCCTATAGGTTCCATGTTCTTTTCCATGCATTCTTTCCTTGCTAACCAAAGCTTCGTTTAGCTGCCATTGTGCAGACCCGATGTAGGCTTTAGGGTTTAGGGTGTAACTGTCATCCCGCTACTGTAGCCCTCAGCAGAGCACAACGCGGCAGGCTTTAGTGCACAAAGTAAGTACGTAGGTCGGCCATATTATGAAACACTATAGCGCTGCTTATAACTGTAATCATAGGGAACATTATCTGGGGCGATATGTCGGATTTTACCTGGTCACAGCCTGAGTGTTTTTCCTAGTGCAGTAAGTACCACTGAGGGTCTAAGGACCCAAACAATTGGGCTTAAACCCTAAACCCTATATATCCCCCTATAACCCCTTTAAATTGACCCTACTATTTGGGTCCTTGGACCTTACTGATACATTACCTAAGCCTCAAGGGCCTTGCATGGTGGATGCCCTGCTGTCAAGCCTATCAGGCTATCTCACGAAAGATCACGCTGGTTTTACTGGGCTGCTGTTTAGGAACTTACATTAAGTTACCCTAAGGGTCCAAGGACCCAAATAATAAGGCTTTAGGGCTCAAGTACTAATATTACAGTATTTGGGCCCTAAAACACTTTTTATTTGGGTCCTTGGACCCTTACGGTTATGTTATGGGTATATATAGTACATGGTCCATGACAGGGTTTCCCTCAAATGGTAGGTGCAATGAAATTAAGCTCCTTGACAGCAGGCCACCTTATCATGGCCTGGGTGTTTACTGAGCGGCTTAAACCCTAAACCCTAAACCCTAAACCCATGCAAAACATGCTCAAAGCCGACCACGCCCCAGGTTGCCAAATCCCTCCCCGCAGCATGGGCTGCAGCTCTCAATGGCCAGCTATGGGCTGCTGCCAGAGAACTACTGTTGATGCTAAAACTCCTGCATGAGCCTAGTATACTACAGCACCATAATTCTCAAGGTTTAGAGTACTTAAGGTCATGCAAGATTATGAGGATTCACACTAAACCTTGAACCCTAACCCCCTACAACGCCGATCTTTGACCCATATACAACCCCTGTATACAACCCCTATAAAGCCCTTTTATATCCGCTGTAGGTCCTAGGGGCCATTGGCTTTCAGACTTACTCTGAGAGGCCCTATTTTTCGCCCACGGGAACCACTTGATTGGAGAAGCCGCCTCTACACTGTGTGGTTTAGGCCATCAGGGGCAGCTAATAGCAGCATGTAGCAACTAGGATTCTCATTGCGGCCCCTTGCATATACACACATACATTATACACATGTGTACATATGTACACATGTATGTATGCATAGGTACATATATACATATATATATATATGTGTGTACACAGGTGTGTACTCATCGCCTTTCTTAAGGAATCTTACATACACTCACCAAAACAATAGCATATGGGGTATATGGGGATCTTGTTATAATATGACCCAGTATACTAGTTTCTTATTTTCTTTTTCCATTATCCCCATATCACCCCATCTAACCAATATAACCCATATACTCTAAGCCATCGAATCCCTACCGTATCTAGGAGTATCCAGAAAAGCCGGACTCAATAAGGACTCCTATCCCTCAGCACCCTCAGCACAGAGACTCCCAAAATCTGTTCAACACCTCACTAAAGGAACTCTGAAAAAAGGGACCCCAAATTTGTTGACCCTAAACCCTCAAACCCTAAACCTTAAATCCTAAAACCCTAAACCCTAAACTCTAAATCCTAAAGCCCTGAAACCACAAACTCTAAATGCTAAAGCCCTGAAACCACAAACTCTAAATCCTAAAGCCCTGAAACCCTAAACCCCTAAACCATTTTCAACACTGCCACCCTTGCCTGTGGCACGAAGCCCTCAGCGTAGCTGCCGATTCCTGGACCGAAGGGCTGGACCTCGTCGAGGAGTTAGGGTTTACGGAATAGGGTTTCGGGATGGGGGTTTGGGGTTTAGGGTTCAGGGTTTACGGATTGGGGTTTCGGGATTGGGGTTTAAGGATCAAAGTTTAGGATGGGTTAGGGATCAGGGTTTAGCCTGGGTGCTGCCCCCACCCAGTAACAGTTGGATAGGAAGCATAATATGAGTTTACAAAGCCCTTGATATGATCCCTACTATAAGCCTATAAGCTGTTGCAAGATCCAAGGTTTACGCTTTGGGCTCTCTCCTTCGGACGGTTTTGGGGTCGGGGTATAGTTTACAGTGTAGGGTTCAGCCCCCCCCCGCACCAAAAACAAAAAAAAATCATCTCAATATACTCCAGCTACAGAAGGGAAAGTGTTTGTCTAATTGCTGCAGATATCCACAATTCCTGGGAGGTGTGTGGGGGGCTTCTCGGTGTAAGGGAATCAAGATGTGAGGGTTCTTCCGGGTTCATCGCCCATACCTAGGAAGAGTGTACGGACCTTCAAACGAAATCTGGCCAATTTTACCTGTTCCTCACATACCCTAATTAAGTACCCCTATAGCATACCAAGGACACCTCTCGATCCCCTGCACACAGACATCCCAAATAAGGAGTAACCCTAAACCCTAAACCGCCAGAGATCCCCAAATAAAGAGACCACGCACCTGTCACAGGATCCTTGTTTTGTAGGGCGTCTCCCGGGTTCAGGGTTTGGGGTTTACACCTGGATGCATGCCCTAAACCCTAAACCCTAAACCCTGAACCCTAAACCCTAAACCCTAAACCCTGAAGCCTCAACGCAAAAGGTTAAGGCTGTAGGGGGTTCCAGCTTAGGTTTTTTAGGGTTGTTGATCAGGAATTCTTGCACCACCATAGGTCCCCAAAATGCGTATATCTGCAATAGCAACAATAAGAAGAGCAGCAGTAGTAGGAAAAGTAAAAGTAATTGTAGGAGGAATACTACTCACAACAATCATGATAATATCAGTAATATCCACCATATCTCAGAGGCTCTAGGTGGTGCAAGATGTCTTCCATTGATCGCACATGTGCGTCTGGCGCTCTATCACCGCCACGACACGCGCTACGCAAGCCTACGTAGATGGTGGGTCCGTGCAACGATCTAGAAGCAATTCCTGCAATGTAACACCCGCAGGCTCCAAGCCTTTATTGTACATGCCTTGGGCCAACTGGGTCAGATACTTTGTGGTCTAAGAGTCTACTGTTGTTTGTGACGGTGGCCCTAAACCATGAATCCGAACCCATACACTTAAGGAGCTTGAACAAGTGCCGATGTTATCCCGCTATGACCCTTACATAAAATACCCCAAACCCTTCACCTTATCATTTCCACCCCTACATTGCCCTATATAAGCCCGTCGTAAGAGAAATTGCAGCGCTGAGATGGGTTTCGGGTTTAGGGTTTGAGTTCACATAGCTGCAAGGTTGAGCAGCCAGCGGACTTCTGGAGACTGGAGTTGTTGCATGTCGCCTCTTAGGTCTGAAGCCTACTTGCTGAGCCCCCTGACCCAACAAAAGGTTGACTCGTGTACACTGTTGGAGGAAGACCCTTGATAAGCCCTATGATACTCCCCTAGATAATCCCATATATAATCCCCTTTAAGGAATTTAGACTATGGCTCATATGTCCAAGGAGGCCAAGGGCTGGCTACCCTCCACTCAATTACGACGAGAGAGATAGAGTCAAACATGCTGGGATGGGTTTGCAGAGAAGCAAAACGCCAAACTACAGGAGCCCATTCTCTTTAGGGTTTAGGGTTGAGGGGCAACTGGAAGTTTCTCAATATAAGCTATGATTGTGGTTTTTTAATGGCCCGGCATAATGAACCCTATAAAATTTGGAATAGCCCGACAAAGATATATTTTTTGACAACCTACCACATATGAGCTATAGTCTAGACTCCTAGTATCCCCCTCAACAGCCCTATGATACACCCCTACATATTCCCCTACATAACTCCCTTGAAGGAGTGTAGACTAGAGCAAATTTAGCGTAATGGTGCGACTTTAGTGCCTTTCGGCGACCACTCACGACTTTCAGACCAATGGTTGAAGAGTTTCTTTGATCTGGTTCGGTCTCAAGGCCCAAGGTCTAGGGTTAAGGGTTCAGGGTTTCGGGCTTAGGGTGTTCAGGACTTAAGGCCCAGACCCTTCGCTTCCAAACAATCCGCAGAGCAGGGTTCACGAGGACGTCTACTGTCAGATTTCTGCCCCAACTGAATTGTCCACATAATCCTAAAGAAGGACGCAAGCCCAGTGTAACCCCATCTATCCCTCAGCGTCTCTACAGGCAATTACCGCGGTTTGAGAGGCCCTAAACAACTATGAACAAAGTCCGCGTACTCAACATTCGCATGCCTCACGCAGACTTGTATTACAGTTGCTGGCATCTACTCCCTGTTGGGTATTTGGACCGTTCTTAAGGAATGTTCCTAAACCCTAAACCCTAGACCCTAAACCAGGTGCTTGAATGGGCCATTTTCCGCCACGCTAGACCAGAAACCCTCAGTCAGAGCAAGGTCAACAGCCAAAGTCCCTTGTTAGGGTTAGGGTTTAGGGTTTAGGATTTAGGGTTTGGGTTTAGGCTTTGCAAGTACATGTAGTCTGGGGCTTAGGATTTAGGAGTTCGCACACTAGGGGCTCCCAAGCCCGAAACCTTAAGGTTTGGGGGCTCCTTGTTCTGGATTATGTAGGGAGTTTAAGGTTTAGGGCTCAGGGGCAAGGGATTGGGAAACAACCAAACTGCTCAACATTGATTCTCCACTATTGGAGTACGTAATATCGTTGATTTTCAAACCACGCACCCTTATGTATCGGTATATAGAATCCCCCTTAAGTAGATAGAATATGTCTTTGGGCATACTATACTAAGATCCCCATATACCCAATATATTCTATCTACTGAAGGGGGGCTTTATCTTCCTTATACATCGCCTAGATAGCCCTAAACCCTAAACCCCTAAACCCCAAACCCTAAGCCTAAACCCTAAAGCCTAAAGCCTAAAGCCTAAACCCCTAAACCCTAAACCCCCATAGACACTTCAAAAGGGACATCAACTGTGGGCCTGTAGGATGTCGCGGTAGCACTCCGGCATGTACCGCGCTTGCAGCCTCACCGGTGCAGCTGTAATATCCCTAAGGGTCCAAGGACCCAAATGATAGGGTTTTAGGGCCCAAATACTACATTATTAATGGTATTTGGGCCCTGAAACTCTGAAACCCTATTATTTGGGTCCTTGGACCCTTGAGGTATACTATAATATACTACAATGTACCATAATATACCAGAAATACCAGAATAATATACCATGATATACGATAATATACCAAAATATACGATAATACACCATAATATACCATGATGCTATGTGGCCAGATCCTCCGAAGATCCAATCTGAAAACGTGGCAGGATCCACATCAAGACCCTAAGCCAAAAAAATGGATATCCTAAACCCTGAAGCCTAAACTCTAAACCCTAAACGCTGATACGCTACACCTGAAACCTAAGCCCTAGAGACCCTAAACCCTGAACCCTAAACCCTGAACCTGGAACCCTAAACCCTAAACCCTAAATACCCTAAACCCGCAACCCTGAACCTGGAACCCTAACCTAAATTCTAAACACTAAAGCGACTAAACCCTTAAAATGCTGAAATCGAGAGGCCGGAGCCACCCCAAACCCCCTAGGGTTTAGGGTTTAGGGTTTAGGTTAGGGTTTAAGGTGGAGGAGAGAAACTTCGAAAATCTGAATAGGTATACGTGAAATCTCCATATGCCTTACGATAACAATCACTGAGTCAACCCGCTCCTGATCATATAGAAGTTTCCAATTTCTTGTGCTTTCCCTATATATTTCTACATAAATCCCTCCAGACCCTACTTACATTTCCATTTCCATCTGACTTTCCATGTGATCCTCTATTGCGGCAATTTCCCCGTTCCTAACCGAAAGCATAAAACCCCAAATCCTGAATCTGCACCGTATACTTGTCCGAAAGAGCCGCCTGGGATCGATCCCGTCGCACGGCACAGCCTGCAGTCGGCGCTGCCTGCCCATTCCGTGACCCTTTTAGAGTTTAATAGTAGGGGTCCAGAGTTTAAAGTTTGGGTTTGGAAGGTCTGGGAGTGTAGCGCTATAGGCCAGAGATTATGGCTTAAATAAAAAAAAGATTAACGTCTAAACACTAACGTTCAGAGGCTTCGGTTTTTGGGCTATAGGCCCGGCGGGTTCGGGGTTGGGGTCCACGATCAGGATTTATAGGTTGCGCATAGGGTCTACAGCTTAGTGGGGAAGACCTTCCAATTGTAAGCTTGAGACTCGTCAGCCTGCAGGCATTCGGAGGTGATTATTCCGCTGCGGGTTTGTAATTCTACCTTCTGATCACAGGTATCGCAGGTTGTAAGGAATGGATCGGAAAACATATCATCTGAACGCTCTGAAATCTGAAAGAATAAGCTTTTGGAGGTGGAGCTAACCCGAAAGGTCCAAGTACTCCATAATTAGGTACTTGGGTTTTAGGCAACAGTAATTGTCATACAGGTTTTGGGTAAGTATATGAATATCAGGTACTTGGATCCTTAGGGTAATGGCATCGTGATGTGCATTGCTGTCTGCAGCACTGGGTTGTTTCTGAACTAGGTACTACGTAGGAAAACAGTAGCATTCTCCATAACAAGCATAAGGGGAAAGAGGTTAGAGCCTGGGTACAATAGCTTAAGGAATTTCCTACCTGGTTTCTGAAAAGTCAACGCTTCTTGCTGACATGCCAAACGGGCGACGTCGCCTCCGCCGCTACAGTCAGGGGCTAAGTAGAAATGACATTGAACTGAGTTATCACAGTATGAGCTATAGTCTGCATAGTCAATAAGACGGTTTCCTTGTTATTCATTTCATGTCTTGACAAGCTACTGTGCTGCAAAGCTTGACAGACGCAAGCGGACACTGGCTACAGAAGTAAGAGGTTTCAACATTTAGAGTTTAGGTTAAGAGGCTCAACGTGAGCAGCACCGTCAAAGAGGAGAGAAGCGGACAGCGAAGGGAAAAAAAGAGAGGGTCTACATCAGGGTTGAGGGGAATCTCTGCGGGTTTAGGGTTCAGCGCGAAGCTCATTCAAATCTGACGTCAAGGGTTTGAGATAAAGGCTCGCAATAAGACCAAACTCAAAAGGGGTTTAGGGTTGGGTGCTTTCTGTGGAATGAGGAATGAAATGGATCACTATAGTGTTCACTATATAGTCCCTAAGGTTCAGGGTTTGGAAGCTAGCGTGCACCACCTGCTTTGGGGCATCCTAAGGTTACTAAAGGTTTATGGAATCTACTTCGAAAAGGTCACGCTAGGGTCATACTGGGCCGATTAAGGGGGTGTAGTACGTTACCTAGCTCCAGGGCCTCTCAAAGTAGTGTCCCTAAACTACTTGAAGCCTTCGGGATTAATGATCAAGCTTGGGGTATTGCTGGGTTCCTCCATGGACAGAAGATTCGTGAGGGTTGGAGCCCTAAGCCCTAGACCCCAAAAGGGCTGAAGGTTTTCGGCATTACAAAGGTATGCGGCCCCTTTGCCGAGCCAGGGCTTTCAAAGGGTTTAGGGGCTCTGCGTAAACCCCAAAGGTATGTGAAATAATAGGCCTAAACCTGTAAAAAACAGCCCAACAGGCTATAATTCTACATAGTTTAGGGGTCCAGGTACAAACCATGAACCCTAAACTGTAAACCCTAAACTCTAAACCCAAAACCCTAAACCCTCAACCCAAAACCTTAAACTCTAAACCCCTGGAAATGCCAGCCTAAGTCTGCCACAACATATTAGGTTTCCCATATATCAGGGTTTAGGGTTTAGGATTCAGGGTTCAGGGCTTGGGGTTATTTATTGGGATATGTAGGTTACTCCAAGAGTACTGAATCAAATGGAAAAAGGAACATGAAATGGCAACTGGGACTAAATCAGGGGTTTCGAGCATCAGGGTTTTCTGGGATGTGAAGCACCATGTTGGAGCCGTCCCTATAACAAGGATTACAGCGGTCCATCTTGGGGTTGGGAAAGTAACATGATTCTTAATAACAAAGCTCTCCCCTGTATACCCCTTAAAAATGTGATCCCTCTTGTGGTAGCCCACGATCTTGATTGGATTCCCACCCATGCGGCCTCATGCGAACGCCTCCCACAATCTGCATCCAGTGCATGAAAATCTGGCGTGGCTGTAAGGTTGGGCAGGACCCTTTCAAGGCTAGAGACGGTGTACGGTTTGGTGTCAGCATCATGCTACGCACTTGGAGGTCCATCGGACTCTGCAAGTAGTTATGACTGGAATTTGTTGTTGTCAACCTGCCTGATAATTTGGAGTTTGCTGTAGGAGGCCAATCAAGAAGATTTTTCAATGGGAGTGTAAGTACAAATGTTCAAAACATTCTATGCCTCGTGAAACTCAAGCAGGAGGCACGGCCACAAGCCCAGGAAAGTTCTTAGAAATCGTTTTGTATCGCTTCATTAAAGGCAGTATTGCTTGCTGTCTAGGCTTGAACAGGTAGTCTGGAGTGAATTACGGCTCCTGGTTTCCGCCTCAGCCCCTAAACACGAGAAATTCTACGGACATCCAGCAGAAAGCCTGCCAGAAATGATTTCAAATTACAGGGAAGCCTGTTTTGGCATCAAGGCGGAACCACGTCAATGCTAGAATGCTGCGTTGCTTGTGTGGTCTCTCGCTACCAACATCCTTATGAAGCAAATTTCTAAGGGTCTCTCGCTACCAACATCCTTATGAAGCAAATTTCTAAGGATCAAGTATGCAGATAATACCTAGATGAGCCATAATCTAAACTCTTAGTCTCCCCCTGAATGACCCGTATAGTAGTACCCTACATAATCCCCTAGATAACTCCCTTTAAGGAGTTTAGACTATGGCTCACATTGGGCCCTGGGATCTGCAACTATTACCCTTCAGGGGCTTTGGGTTTAGGATTTGGGGTTTATAAGGGCTTGGAATGACTTCTAGATAGTAGCCCCTGTACTCCATATAAGGGATATATAGGAGATATGTAGAGATATATAGGGGTTATATAGGGGCTATGTAAGGGTTATATAGGGGTTATATAGGGATTATATAAGGGTTCTATAGGGATTATGTAAGGATCATACAAGGGTTATATAGGGGTTATGTAAAGATTATATAGGGGTTATATAGGGGTTGCATAGGGATTATATAGGGATTATAGCAACTTCTGAGAGCACAAGAAGGAATTCTGTTGTCAGTATCAGAAGCCACTCTTCTATCCCTGAACCATGAGCTCTAAGGCCGGGGGAAGAAGGGGGGTAAAAGATGTTCTCGTATTTATGTATATATATCTATGTATATGTTTATGTCTGTATGTATGTAGGTAGATAGGTGTATGTATGTATGTATGTATGTATGTATGAGCTATTGCCAATATCCGCCTGACGAAGGAACTCTCAAGTGTGGACATTGGTGTTCTTCTCGTTGTTCAGTATTCGTACAGTCCTTAAGATACGTAGGGTCCCTAATCAGGATCCCATGTCCATTAGTCTTCTGAGGGAAATATTGGCCGTATCTCATACATATACATATATGTATAGAATCTAGGCTTATAGATGTTGAGTTTTGCGGGCTTAAACCATGAACCGTAAACCTGAACCCCTAGCCCTGCACCTGCACTTCAAAGTTTTTAAAGGTTTGTAACCTTGGGCTTACGGACCTGAAGACCCTAATGAAGGGCCATATTCCCATGGCTTGGATCCAAACCCCAAGGGTACATCATAAACCCTAGTCCCTTAACCCCATTCCCTTGAACTCCTAAACGCCCAAACCGTTAAACATTTAGACCCTTAAACCCTTAAGCCTCAAAACGCATTCAGGTTCAGAGCTTGTCATCATCCTCGATGAGTTTATTCGCGCAAAACAGCACCTTGTGTCAGGTTAGGGTTTAGGGTCTAGGATATTCTGGAAGTTCCCTGAATCTGTTTCGAACTTCTTTTGGTTAGGGGTTTGTTGCCCGCACGTACTGTTTTTTTTTGACAAGCGCGCGTGTAAGTATCAAATGCAAGTGGTCATTGGTTGGCAGCGCTGAGCCCCAAAATCTAGCTCCTAGGCATGCAAAAGCAAGCTAGGACCAGGTAATATGCTAAAGCATCTTAAAATTACTAGTCCAGACCACACGTGTGTTTCGTAACAAGCTACCTAGCCTACTTGGAGAGTCAGGGGACGTAGTGAGTAGGTTAATATACAGCACCTACAACTATAACCTATACTAACCCCAGTTATCCCTCGGACTAACCTACGTGCTAATGCTAAAGTCCGGTGACCCTAAACCCTAAACCCTATCAAATATCGTAGTTTCCATTTTCTTTTCCATTATTAACTTACTAAGTCCCTCTGACCCTCCAAGTAGTTCTTCAACATCAACCTTAAACCCTAAGCCCCTAAACCCTAGACCCGGGGTGTTTTTTTTGCTTGCGTGAATCCCTGCAGTAGGGGTCCCATAGGGGCCCGAGGAATATATGGGTGATGAAAACGGGTCTTGCCATTAGAGTTTAGGGTTTAGGGTTTACGGTCAGGGTTTGTAAGGAACTACTTTGAGAATCGCCCATTTGGCTCACGCACTTCATGGATGGCTAGTGGAAACATGATCGGAAACATGCACAGGCAGAACCCATAAGAACATTGCTGCGCATTCCTTCCCTGGGACTGCATACCCAAATAAACCTATCCACTGAACCCTGACCCAGACACACTAAGCACCTTTCTCATAGCTAGCTGCACGGCGCACATGACCTGCTAAGCTGTACTTGTTAGCTATCCCCTGGAACAACTTTCTGGATGAGTACGTCTTCTCCACCTATGGAAATGGACGTTCATATTTCAACACCTGGCGAGGAAGCTCTGTCAGTTATTAACCCGAAACACACCAAGTCCCAGAAAGCTGCAACAGGCCACCTGGCAAATTAGACCCACGAACCCTACCTCCCCCACACCTGACCCTAAACCCTCAACCCTGTACCCCCTGACCCTAATCCCTAAACCCTATATGGGGGTGTCCCAAAAGTAGGAATACCTTTTTGGGGGTCCCCATAATAAGGACTATAGTATATTGGGGTCTATATTGGGGTCCCCTTATTTAGGGAAACTACTATATCCCCCGAACCTTACGCAGTTGTTTGCCATGTGGGAACTGCGCCCCTTCTCGGCGGGATCTGTGGGAAGCCGTGACGGTGACACGCCGTCGAGCTCGAACCATGAGGCCCAGAGGGTTTAGGGCTAGGATTCAGTGCTTAGGGTTTAGGGCTCAGGTTGTAGGGTTGCGGGCTTAGGGAAGGGCAGGGTAGGGTTAAGGGCTTAGGGTTTAGAAGCTAGGGAGTTACCATACGGATGTAGAGTCTATAGGGGTACATTCGCTACCCAAATGGTGGAGACCGAAAAAGGAAAGAGACAATGGAAACGGTGTTGGGGTTTACGCGGTCTTAGAGCCTTAGGGGATGTTGTAGAGGGTTATATGGCCGGTTACCTTGAACGGGATTCCTGGGGCTATAAGGGGCTAGGGCTGAGGTTCCATAGCGTGGATCTATAGTAGATAATCAGGCTATGTCATAATGGCAGCTTGGATCAAGTTTCGCTGAGGAATGCCACAGTTTTGGGCTTCGGGGCTTCTTGGTCAGGATCCAGGCTATTCCTACCAGAGGCCTTGATAGCATATGAGCTACGCTTACCAAGCGACCATGAAGGTTGGACAGGGCTTCCTCCTATAGTTTCAGTTTGGGGTGACTTTAACCACCATAGAACCCAAAATCCGAACAGCTAACACGTCCTAACCCAAAAACGCCAAGCTCCAAAATAAGGGGGGTTCCCCAAATGATCATTTGGGGTACCTCTTTAGGTGTCCCTATGATATTAGGGTCCCCGTTTTTTGCGAAACTACCATAAGCGCCCCTACAGCAAAGCTGTTCTTCACTACTGCAGGAGACCCCGCAGGCGCCGTCTGCCGGCCCGGGTACCAGGGTGGAGCCCCGCGGCGGCAATCAGTTTTTGGTGTATGCAGGGGACTTAGCTGTAATCTCCTCAGGACATCTCAGGACTTTATCATGCTATCATCATTAGTACCAGAGGCATTGTTAGCTGTTTTTATAATAAGTCTAAGGGGACTACAGTTAGTAAGTACGTTATCAAGGTGCGTTTAAGCAGGCCGGCCAACCCCGATTAGAGGATTGATAAACCCACTAAATCACATTCACTAAGTACCCCCAAGCCTTCATGTATTGTCTACCTAGACCTCCAAGGTGCCAATATCATGGCCTTGATACCCATTACGTATTCGGTTCGGGGTATTTGCCGGGTCCAGGCAGGGTTTAGGGTTTGAAGTTGCGGTCTTGAGCGTTTGGTGAGGGTGTCGGAATTGGGTGTCCCTGCTTGAAGCCCAATGGATTCATTAAGTGCAGAAACACCCGAGAAAAGTTGAGAAATTGAGAAGCCGGTGTGCGCATTTTTCGTAAACACAGGTCTCCAACATCGACCCCAGAATGTTATGCTCTTTATTATCCCGCTCGGTTACAAACCTCAACACTCTGCAAGAGACGGGATGCGCTTGCTCTCTCGCCCTCTCTCTCTGTCTCTCTCTCTCTCTCTCTCCCTCCCTCCCTCTCTTTGTCTCTCCCTCTCTCTCTCGCTCCCTGCCTCCCTCCCTCCCTCCCTCCCTCCCTCCCTCCCTTCCTCCCTCTCGGGTCAAGGTTGCAGGGTTTCATGCCAATGGCTTGGTAGGTACAAGGTAGGCCGGGGAATGGGCTGTTATGAGCATTACCATGGATATGCCAGCCCAGGACCAGGATATTGATCGTACTTGACATATTCATTTTAACCAGTCCCCAAATCCCTCAGTGACAGGGCCATCCATCGGATGCTTACATCCCGACAAGCCTGGGAGACAAAGCAGAGGAGGCGCGAATCGCGATCACAAGGCCTGCAGGAGGATCTTGTGTAGAAGTAAGAATGCTTGAATCATTCTCATAAAACCAACAAAAAACATCAGCAGTATGAACAATGATCGGAATCGGCAGTACTCCTACGAAGTTCGCACATCATAGAACACATAGTGAAGACTGAAAGAAATAGAAAGCCTCACTTGAAATAAGCTCTGGTCTTAACTTAAGAATGAGACCCACGGCTAGCTGATAAATAACCAGTCGTTGGAAGGCGCAAAACTTTTGCAATGAGATGTGTTTTATCATCTCGACGTGAAATCAACCTCGCAATGCGGTCTAGAGTTTAATGGTTTGCATACTGGTAAAGGGGAAAAGGGGCAGGGCTTTTGCGAGAGCTTGGTGTGGAGAGGATGAGAAGTAGGCGAGTCGGCCCCTAACATCTCCCCGTACTCCCCCTCCTTGGCTAGCCGTAGGCATGCAATTGTATATGAGCACTGCCATTGTAAATCGACAGGTACATGTGAAGTTACTTCCCCTTGAAGGTCATGAGAAGCAGCAGAAAGTTGAATGCTTGCAATATCACTTCTGCCAACAAGAGGTGGGCAGATAAAAGCTCTGCATCAAAAGTAGTTGATGCCCATGCCTGACCCAAAGGTTCATCATAGGGCCCACCTGCTTCCCATATAGCTACTCTGGGGCCCAATATATACTATACAGCTGCATGGACCCTTTCTGCGAAGGATCCCTAAGCCCTAAACTCTAAACCACACCTGAAGGCAGAAAGAAGAAGAATAGCAATCGGTCGAGCACAGTGAGCGTCATCCAGGAAACTGACCCTTGCCCGGGTTGAAGCTCCGTGGTTCTGGTGTTAGGGGTTAGGGATTAGGGCTCAGGGTTAAGGGTTGAAGGCTTAGGGCTTCGGTCTCCGGGTTTTTGAGATTCACCCGAGGGCGCGTCTGTAGTTCCGTTTGGGTGATAGTTTTGCGGAGGTACAATAACTTACCACCAAAAACGGCACTGTATAGAAGATTCTAGGCAGAGCTTCCGGAACTGTACGTGATGGTTACTGGTTGCTTGGGCTTTTGCATGATTCGGGTTTAAGCCTTGAGCGTTTTGGGCATACTTTTAGGGCCTAAAGAATCACCAATGTTGTCATATAGGGATATAGGGTGTTTCCAGAAGGTCTCAAGCTGATACTGATCGTTTTTGGTCCCTACAGTACATGCATGTTTGCGTCCCGGCGGGAGACTGTAGGTAATCGAGTTGTGCCAGCAGTCCCCTAAATCCAAAACCCTAAACCGCGTTACCAGGTTGCAGTTGAAGACCTATTAAATAGTTAGGTTGACAACCCCTATAGCCCATATGTAGTAAGCCTAGTTATCCCTCTTATTAACTAACCTGAGAGTTTGGGGCTTAGGCTTCTTTCCGACAAATTTCCCAATGTCCTAGTACATGCTCCTGAACAGTCTACCCGAAGCCTACTACGCGGTTCCTTCGTGGGTAGTACATGACAGCCCCTTACCAAAAAATGACAAACCAGGAACATCTACATAGGAGCTCGGGATTTAAAGCTTTCAATAGGCGTAGGGATCTAGGATCATAAATGATTCCTACCCTCGGAACCCATTCTGAATTAACCCTACACTCTAAATCCGTTCTCTTTGGAACCCTGAAGTAACATTAAACAAGATCACCTTAAACCTTACGTTTTAACAGTTTGGAACCCTGTATAAAATCTGAGGAAATGGATTGGAAGACTCGGCAGCAGAAGCGCGAAGCCATCCAGGGGAGGCCTTTCAGATCAGGGTACTTTAGGTTTTAGGGTTTCGACGTTTTAGAGTTGTAGGGTTTTAGAGCTTTAGGGTTTAGGATTTAAGGGTTCTTGGTGTTTTAGAGTTTAGGGTTCAATGTTTTAGGGTTTAGAGTTCTGGTTTCTAGTTTTTAGTTCTAGGGTTTAGGGATTCGGACCTAGGGGTTAGGGTGGAGGCATGGCGTTGAAGGTTTAGGGTTTATTGGGATTTTCTCAAAGTTAGGGGTTCCTTTTTGGGGGAATCCTCAGAACGAGGATAGCTGTATATCGGGCTCTGTCGCGGGGCCCCCCTACTTAAGGAAACCTGTCAAATTGGTTTTTAGACTTGATGTTTTTCTAGCTTCAGGATTTAGGGGGCCTGAACCCTAAATCATGGTTGTGTAGTGTTAAGGCCGAGTCATCATGACTCCTTCATTTGGAAATTCCTACACTTCCCAACACTAAGATGGACTTACATTTAGCCTCCTGTTGAAGGGCTTCCACCTTTATAGGAACCTTTTAGAGGTTCCAAGCTAGCTTGTGCATATAACTGTCTCATTTGTCTTTCGACTCTCGAGCTTCTTGTGCCTACAAAGAGTAACACAGGGGCCTGAGCAATTCCCGATATTCAGACTTAGGGATTAGGGTTTAGCAGTACAACTCCACAGCCGCCTAACAAACAATATGGCGTCACTTGTGAAGTCAGGTAGTAGGAGGAACATCTTAACCTTTGAACCCTACACCCTAAACACAGGCTGGGGGATATCATTGTATTGTGCAAAGGGATGAATTCAAAAGCCTGAATACTTGCCATGTCTTTTTGTTTTGCCTAGATTCCTTGTGAGAGTCAAACAGACTTCAAGACGATATGTGTCATCCTTCAGGCCCCTGCATGAGCTATAGTCTAAACTCCTTAAAGGGGTTTATATACAGGATTATTCTAGGGGAGTACTATAGGGGTTGGGACGGAAGGGGGATACTAGGAGTTGAGACTAAAGCTGACATAGCATGATCCCCATAAACCCCCAACAGAAACCCAGTGACCATGTCCTCCGCATGTTTTTCCATGCGCCTCTCCATTCCAGAGCTCCTGGTACACCTTGCAATTCTCATACAGCTGCCTCTTCAGAGGGAAATTTGGGTTGCTGTTAAAGAAGATAAATTAAGTTACCATGATATATGGTTACATAGTAATTAGTGTTTCCTGTTGTAACTTGATTTAAGTTCCTTAACAGCAACCCAGAAAGTTTGATCTCTGACGCTGACACTTGTAGGCCCTGACCTGTGAAGGCTTAGAGTTTAGGATGGGAATGCTTAAGCCCATGGGCCATGACGGTTGCTCGCACAAAGAAACCACATCTGCTAGACCAAGAAAAGAGATGCCCAAGAGTTTTGGGGTTTAGAAGTTTACAATTTGTATATAGGGTTCAGGGCACCCCTCCCCCCTCCGCCCACAACAACAACCACCACACACGCCCTGATTTAAGGCTTAGGGTTCAGATTTTAATGAACGTTACCGAGGTTGTGCCATTATTTCCCAGAGGACTGCTTATCATAGGGCTTGGGTGCCTCTAATAGAAGGAGGATGGGATGAATCCCTGGCCTTATACCCAAAGTCCCTTTACCCTGAGTAGCTCTTGAAGCCTTAGAAAAAATTACGTTACGTTAGACCCCTATACCCTACCCCCTTTTCAGCATACCCAACTCGATGTCGAGTATGGTCTGTCTACAAAACTAGATACCCTCCAAAAGGGGTAGGGTATAGAGTTCCAGGTGATACCCCCCCCCCAACCCATAAAACCTTCCATTCAAACCTAAGACCTCAAGCCTGCAGCTCCCGTGTCCTGCGGGTAGGTTCTGGGCACGCATTGACAGATCCAAATCCAAGGATACGGTGCCGGATGAGGAGCGCTAAGCCTAGGGATCTAGGGTTTAGGGGAAGGTGGAAGCCGGTCCTGCAGGGTTTAGGGTTTAGGGGTTTAGGGTTTAGGGGTTTAGGGTTTAGGGTCCTGCATTGCTTGTGCAAATTATAGGGTACCTAAGACAGACCTCAAAATTGTGTTCGGAATTGTTTAGGCCCCACAGTACCTGACTGGGTAGCTGAACAACCCAAAGTAACATGGTTGTTCCCAAGACCACTTGCAAGGCAAGGATCCAAGGATCCTAAGTGTTTGTTCGTGACCAAATCTGTATTTCTTCTTGTTTGGGGCTTATAGGGTTTAGGATACCGGGTTGCGGCGCGGCCCCCAGCTGCACTTGAACCAGTTCTAGGCCAGTGACTGGGGATTTAAAGCATCTTCCTCTTCAGGACAAACAAATGCCCAATGAGCGCGCACCTGAAATGTAGGACATGCTAAGGTTGGATATAATAGTGTGTTGGGTTTTAGGGATTAGGGTCTAGGGGTACTTCATGCAAGCCAGCTCGAGGAAGCTGTAGTCTACATGGGGCCCCATGTCAAGGTATCATGTTAGTTTGAGGCGGGGTATTCAGGGTGCTTTGTTGCAGCAATTCCTTGATTCTGAGGGTAGGGGGTCCCTAAACCCAAAACCCCAAATGATCTTAGTTTGCCTTTGTACAGTTACAGCCAAGAATACCTCGCAGAGACTTCCATGACATTGGTACTTGTGGAGGCTCCTACAGTAGGCGGCTTACCCTAAGGTCCAAGTACTTAATAATCATATACCTGCCCAAGGCCTGTACTAGAATTACTCTTACCCCAAACCCATGTATCTAATTCTTGGGTTCTTGGACCCTCTGGGTTTGGCCAGTAAAAGTGGCATTTTCGGCGCCACGAATATAGCCACGGCCCTAAGTCAATGTTCGGGTTTAATTCTTACTATACGTCAACCCCAAAAGAAATACACAGATGTAGTTTTAACGACATCCAATTGTGTAACCGCTGTTGTGGCATTTCTTCCAAAAGGCTTAGCCAACAGCTGGAGCCAAAATAGAGCATCCTAGGATGTGCCTCCCCCCACCATAGCCAGCAACTTAGTTTCTTAGTCGGGCATAAGGAGATATAGCGTGTAGGGATTAGATAGGGATCTCTTATTCCCTACTAAAAAAAGTGCGGCAAGATATCCGAGATCTTTTGGGCGCAGGAATTCGCGAAGCATGCTTCCAGGTATGAATATGTAGGAATGTTTGCGGATTAGGGCGTAGGGTTTCACAGAGTACGGGTCCTTTGTCGGATGTCCTTATAAAAAGGACTACCGTGTTTTGGGGTCTATTTTCTGGCCCTTATCGTTGGAAATCACTTAGATTTCTAGCACTTAACACCAAATAGCCTAAGCCCACACCGTTTGAGGGTTGGGGTTTAGGGACCATGCTTCCTGAGGCGCCTAAAACCGGAATCCTTGGAAACTGCCCTGCGACCCAGAGGGTCCAAGTACCCAATTACAAGGTACTTGGGTTTTGGGCAGTAGTTGTTATAGTTCAGGTTTTGGGCAAGTATATGATATTACCGTAGGGACTTGGACCTTTGGGGTAAACAGTCCATTGAGTTCAGATGTATTATCCT
Source organism: Symbiodinium pilosum (assembly GCA_905231905.1). Lineage (NCBI taxonomy): Eukaryota > Dinophyceae > Suessiales > Symbiodiniaceae > Symbiodinium > Symbiodinium pilosum. The sequence goes on along the minus strand of CAJNIZ010026302.1, from coordinate 5,511 downwards.
ACGTATCCCAGGGGCACGCAATATTAAGAAACGCCGCACCCCTTATAACCATAATCAAACATGAACCCCTAAACCCTAACGCCTGAAGCCTACATGTCGAACTCTAGAATTCCAAGCCCTTTACCTTAAACCCTGCATCCTAAACCTTGAATCCCAAACTCTGAGATCTAAACCCGAAATCCCAAACCCTCAAACCCTAAACCATAGACCCTAAACTATATGCCCTAAACCCTTAACCATATACTCATATACCCTAATAAACTGTATACCCTATCCCCCAAACCCTGCTAGATTCCGGAACAAGCCAGGACTCCACGATCTTCCCCCGGAGCATGACCACCTCGAAGCATTCGAATAGGACCAAAGCTCGGTCGCATGGTGGCGCGGCAGCAATTGAATCGGTTCTGGGCTCCAGTGACCCGGGAGTGAGGGCTGAGGACTCAGGATTTTGGACAGAACAGTGTATTGGCCTCAATTGGGGCTTAGTTAGGATCAACGTTTAGGGTTCAGGGGGTGTACTTCACAATTTGGGCAGGGAGTTGAGGTGATCCGTCACCCCAGCACCCCCGCCGCTTCAAATAAGGCTCAGTTCAAGGCGATGCATCGCTGATTTAGGCTCTTTTGTTTTTTAGCTTGGGGTGTTGTGAGGGAGGGGTTCTGATTGGATCCTATGACAAAAAAACATGTGCAAACACGTGAACCCTTACTGGTGTGCAGAGTAAGCGGAATTGGCCAGCTCTGGCAACCACAAGAATCGGGTGGTACTGGCACTTGCGAGATAGCATTGTACAGGTCCAGATGCGAAATCCTAACCTGTTACTTAGGTCTTTCGCCCTTGCAGTAACAGTTACCACAAGAAATGCTAGGGGTTATAACCGGCCTTTCCTAAACCCCCTGCAAGGACAGATACTAGTTTCCAGATTCTTTTCGATTATCCCCTATTTAACCCCAGTGTCCATTTTCATTTTCAGTATCCCAATATAACCCCAAGATGTACTACTACAATCCCTACATAATCGCTAATTATAGTTCCCATTTTCTTTCGATTATCCCAAACCCTAAACCCTGAACCCTAAATAGTAGTTTCCATTTTATTTTCCATTATCCCAATACAACCCCTATATAACCCCAGTTACTGGAAGGGAATAAATGACCCAACCTACTTGGCGAGCTACAGTTGATCCCAGAGGCACGTCGGCTGATGTAGGTAGAGGCCAAGGGCTTCCCAATAGCTAAGCACAACGATCCTAAAAGTTGAGCATAGACCCTGAACCCTCGAGCACCAAACCTACAGAGCTACCCACATTGCCTAAAGACTTTACCCCAAATCCTCAATTCTGCTTGGTATGGACTGTGAACCTTAGAGCGCCAAACCCTAGGGTGCGGTGCCCAAAGACGAGTCTACTCAACTTACAGGTTTAGGGCTTAGGGCCGAAGTCCCCCCCCAAACCTGAAATACTAAACACCAAAATTCCATAAGGTTTGTGGTTTAGGGTTTAGGGTAAAAGCCTGGGGCCACTTGTAGGTCTTCAAGACCTGCTCTTCGACGAGTATGGCAAAAACCCGGCCGAAGGCAGGCTACCGTAGGATTTAATGGCCACGTTTCATCAGAGTTATCAGGGTTGTAAGTCCCGAACACTAGTAGGGTTTAGGGTTTTCAGGTTTTGGTGTTCTGCGGGTATCCTAATCAGGAGATCAGATCGCTGAACTACCCATGAACCTTCAAGCACTCGGGCATATTTGGAAATGAGGTCACGGATTTAAGGCTACAGAGTCTATAGAAGTTTCGACAGGGTTGCTATAGCGGGCTGTATAGGGAATATTTCAAAGATCTAGTCTAGCTTCCTGATCATGAGCATGAATACTTAGTTTGGTATGTCGGTGGGCTCCCTACTTCAGTATAGCACAAAATCTTATCTTCGTCATGTGCGACACAGTGAAACAGGGACACATTTCATCTCAATCCAAAGATGACAAAGCAGCCCCCTTTGGGTGCCTCCTTTTCCAGCGCTTTTTGGTTCTGTTTAACCGTCAGCCCCACGCCCTCAAAAGCCCTACGATCACCAAATTCCTGCTTCCCCCAGGCCCTGAAGTCTACACCCTAAGTCCAATAACTCCTACACCCTATACATCCTGAACCCTCAAACCCGAAGGCGCTGAAGATGGAATCTTCTCGGTGCCTCTACTCAACCAGAATCGGGCATCCTCTTCTAAAACCTTCAGGACATGGGAGTTTTGTCCAATAAAGGGACCCCAGGCATACATATGTGTGTGTATATATACATACACAACGGTTATAGGGAGATTGCAGGGGTCCGCCTCAAAGGTTATGCAGGGAGCATGGCAAATTCCCAGGCGTCATGTGATGAGCTTCCTTTGCCACTGCACTCATAACCTCAATGCCTAACCTTAACAAGAAGCCCCAAAACCCTAGACTTAAACTCCAGATGTTAAGCCTCAATCAATACTCCCCACCCTGCCAGGTAAAGCTTCTGAGCCCACCCCTACTCCCTTAAACCTAAACTCTAAGCCCTGCACCCTTAACCTTAAAAACCCTCAGCCCTCAACCCTTCACCATCAATAAGCCCGAAGCCCTAAACTTCTAGATATATCTACCCAACCTTACGAGTACTGGGCCTGTGCTGAAAGTTTTTGAGGGGCATCGGATTGAAATGAGTGAGTCAGGTTTGACTTTGAGGCTTGATTCAAGGGCTTAGGGTTTGTGGTCCAGGATTTAGGGTTCAAGAGGTCTAGGCTCTGGGTTCAGAATTCAGGGCTTCGGATTTATAGGGTTCATTGCTTCGGGTTTAGGGGTGTGTGGGTTTAGGGCCCAAACCTAAACCCTAGACCGCCTTTGGGGTTGAGGGGATGTTCCAGGGTCCTCTTCTGTCAGGTAGATGCACGGAGGGCCTCAAATAAACGAGTAGGGGATGCCTTACAGTGGGCTTAGGGTTTAGGGCTTACAATGCTGTAGAAGCCTAAATGCTTACCAGTCTTATGGTCCTATGTACAAGCACGGTATAGGGTACCTCAAGACCTCAAATGGTATGACCTGGACCCCCAAAGTAGGTAAAATCATAGCCCAAAACCTCTAAAAAACAGCCCAAAAGACTATTATTTTACATGCTTTTGGGGTTCAGGTAGTTATTACATGCCCCCCTAAACCCCTAAACCCTGCACCCTAGACCTCAAAACAAGACTTCAAAATGGTACTTATTAGAAACCCTAAACCCTAGACCCTATAACTAATTATTCTTTAGGCTTTTCCATAAAGCAGATGGCCGCACCCAGGATTCCGACGAGGATGATCTCGACTTGGAAGCCGTGACGATTGAGAAGGCCCCTTTTAGGGTTTTTAGGGTTTTTAG
>CAJNIZ010026291.1:67128-78977 GCA_905231905.1 Symbiodinium pilosum | reverse complement strand
GAGCCAGCTCCTTCATGCTCCTTCTGGGTTTCTTCATGGCCTCCTTAATTGAGGATATATGGTCCCCAATAGTGGGTACTTAGGCCCTAATTGAGGGTAGGAGGAGGGTGTAGGTTCTGGGTTCTTCATGGCCTCCTAGTTTGGTGAATTTTCAATGTCTGGCAAACGGCTGGTAGGCTTATGCACCTGCGTGCTGAATAGGTTGAGGATTGCATCCTAGCACGCGCGCGCAGAGACAGAAGGAGATTTTTAATTCCTGTGGACCATCATTGCTGCCCTGAACCCTAAACCCTTCATCCCCAATCAGCCCATCCGCCCTGGATGCCTCAAGCCTGAGACCTCTCAAAATGTGCACTTGATGCCTGCTGGGGGGCGTGCGAGCTTCCATGACCAGAACCGAAAAATAATGGCGTTTTTGGCTACATTCCCCGAAATAAGATAAATGGAATAATGGTCATTTTGGCCGTAATCCCCAAAAATAAATAAGAATGATTGTCTTTTCGGCTATATTGTAGGGTTTTGGACTATAATCTTATCGTCTCTTGGGGTCCAGGAAAAACCGAACAGCTACAACCTGGCAAGCGTAAAGCCGTACCTCCAGGGCTCCTGTTAGATTAAAAGGCACCTGCTTTTGCGGTCCTTATGCAAAGGCACTTTCTATGCGTGTGAGGGTGAGGGAAACCTATTTTGGAGAGATGACTGGATCATAAGCAAGGGGTTCTACACCACGATACGATTCAGGGTAGTAGTGGTTTTGTGCTGCCTAGATACGCAGGTATTGGGGCTAGCTCCCCCCAATATATATATATATGTATTTATGCATTGAGTATCTATCTATTTATCTAAATTTATTCATGTATGTGCCCTGTACATCTGTATATACCCTACAGAACCCCTGCCCTAAACCCTAGACCCGAAACCCCAAGCCCAAAACCCTAAACCCTAATCAATCTCAGTCCGACGTCCCACTCTGCAGTTCCTTTACAGTTGGGTTGGCCCAGGCGGCAAATGCGCGCCCGACGAAAGGAATTTTCAACAGCCTTGGCCGCGGGCCGGATCTGGAGGGTTATCAAAAACAGGATTTGGGTTTAGGGTTTAGGGGTTTAGGAATTTAGGGACATTAGGGCTCCATACATGCTATTTGGGCACTGGGAGCCTTATCCGGGATGCAAGATATGGCTTCAAGGCTTAGGCAATTGGGTGTGAGGATTGTGGTTTGAGGCTTTGGTTTGAATGACTCTTCTTGTTGGCTGACACCAGGTTTAGGGTTTAGGAGGTTTAGGCTTTAGGCTCAAGACACTCACATAAATGGGACGGTATTGACTCAGAATCCGTATGTTTTGCTCGCTTGGCCCTTGGCTGTTTGAAGGATTTTTTCATATCACGAGCTACCAAAACATGGGAAGTGTTGGGTGGCTGCTGTTGAAGATCCCATTTGCTGAACATGCAGTATGAGGTCCTTATGCGTGCTGAACTTTCTGCTGAGAAGGCCTATGGAATTATGTCTTGGCAGCTGCGGCTTCTGAGGAGATGATGTGGGAATCTGCTTGCTCTGCCAGTCTCGGCATGGCGGAAGCTCTCTATTTTTGGACATCGTCTGTTGTTGGTCCCATGTCGTTTCCGGCAGACATACAGAGCCCCAATCCCTAAGCCTCGGAAAACTCGGCCTAAAACAGAAACCCTAAAACCCTAAACCCTAAAACCTGAGACCCTTCAACCGCTGAAGGCCCTAAACTGTGAACCCTGAAATTGAAATCCTAAACCCGAAGCCCTATAATCCCTAAATCCTAAACACTACAAGCCCTGAGTCCTAAACCCTATAAACCCTAAAATCCCTAAATGCCTAAACCCTATAATCCCTAGAATCCCTAAATCCTAATCCCTGTAATCCCTATAATCCCTAAATCCTAAACCCTACGTAGCTTCTTCATCTGCAGTCACCTCGGGCAAGCCAAGGAGCGTGGTGATGTTAAATGCGCCCACACGATGCATGTACTTTGCATGGTTCCTTAGCGGATTAAGGTTTAGGGCTTACTAGGATTAGGGTTTAGGGTTTAAGGATTAAGGTTTAGGGCTTAATAGGGCTAAGCTATTAATAGGGCTTCATACGGCTTCACAGGGTTTAATCGGGTTTAGGGTTTTAATACGGTTTAGCTTAATAGGGTTTAATAGGGTTTAGCGATTTTGGGGTTAGGGTATAGAAAGGCTAACACCATCGTCTCTCCATCTGTTCTCATTGAAATATCCTTAAGGGCCCAGGTATCCAAGAATCATATTCTCGTCCAAAAACCGTGCGACAATTACGATTGCCTTGGCCCTTGGGCTATGGAGGGTAGGATCCCTAAGGTGCAAATACGCAATAATCATATACTGACCCCAAACCTGTAATATAAGTACTATTACCGAATACCGTGCCTAATTATTGGGTACTTAGACCCTTAGGGGATGTGGAGTTGAGGATTTAGGATCAACCTAGGGCCCTAAACCCTAAACCGCGACCTAGGGCAAGACATTTGCTATCTCAGTTGAGGGAAAGCCATCATCATTGCCAGCGTCCAGCCCCAAAACGCAGAAGCCCTCTGGTGACAACAAATCTATAGTCACCCTTATGCAGATAGAACATGGCTCTGGGTATATTATAATAATATATTATAATAAGAGCCCCACATACACCATATTCTATCTACTTAAGGAGGATGATAACCCTACATCCTCAACCCTAAACACCTAAACCCTAAACTTCAAACTCTGATACGCTAAACGAACTTGCAAGCCCCTGGGACTCTTTGGACAACATCGCGGCCGACGGCTTTACGAGACGAACGAAGGTCCCGTCAGACTAGCCACGCAGGTCCCCGTGTCCCCGGCATAAAAGGTGAACGGTTCAGGGGTCAAGGGGTTTACGGTATAGGGTCATAGGGTTTAGGGTTTACTGATATAGGGGGTAAGGGGTTTAGGGTTTAGCGTTGAGGGAAAACACGGCTCCTATTTCCTACGTGGTTGTTTTCGAGAATTAGCGCGGTCTTGTTTTGGAAGTCCCATGAGGAGGAGTTTCGGGATCTACATTGAGGTCCTGAACGCAGGGAACCCGACAAGGGAACATGATGCAGCACAATCTCAGCATGATGCATAATCGTGATTGCACAGGTGGAACAAATCCAGAACCCCACCCTTTCATCAACCGTAGGTCCAAAAAGTCGACTCTCTTGACTTGTGGGGGGACAATCTCATTCTATAAGACGTACAAGTAGAAAAACTATAAGCATACTAACCAGTCTGCGGCCGCGAGGCTGTGCATCTTCCCAATCCATACAGCCAAGGTCCTTCGATCTGCTAGGGCTGTAAGAATGTACGGAACCCCTCACCCTCCCTGGATTGCGTATATATATATATATATAAATATATATATATAGTCGATCAGGCTCTGGGTCAGCTGTAGCCCTAGCCAGTCTGAAACACGTATGCAAAAATCAACCGACAATGCCTACTTGCGCGATAGGAACAGACTGTGCAGATCTCTCATGGCTACTTTGAGACGCAGGCGGTCCTCCAACACCATTCCTGCAAAAGGGACAAGGGCAGTGAGCGATATGGTGTATGGCATGGCTGCTTTTGCTTGCAAGTGTGGTTCAAGGATAAGGTGGATGCATATGGGATGTATAACAAAGTTCGATTCCGGCAAGAGTGGGATGTGTGCATAGGGAGTTCTGCGGTGTTTTGGTCAAGATATGGGGTTGTCAGTTTTAGATGGGGTTCTCAGATCGAGATTCTGTGAGTTCATGACCGAGTTCTAGCAACTGGTGTGCCCTTCATTTGGCCACCCCGAGAGAGGGCAACTTCTGGATGGCACAAATAAGAAAGAAGCCCACGCTAAGTTGGAAGCGTAATTGTTTGCCGTTTCCGTTTCTTTGCCATAATACTAGTTCTATGCATTCTGTTCCTTGCCATCTTGCTGTTCACGTTCTTCTGCCTCTTATCGCTCCCATTATGTTGATGATACTTCTAAGAAGAGGAATGTTGTACGTCATGGCCTTTTCATAACCCCTATATACCCCCTATATTAACCCTTTATATGTATACATACATCCATCCATCCATCCATCCATCCATCCAAGCATGCATGCATGCATGCATGCATACATACATACATACATACATACACACACACTATAACCCCTCATGGAATTTCATGTAAGTATTGGCACTGCTAGGCCTCCTACTTAAGCCCTCAACCTAAGCCTTAAACCCTAGGCCGAATCCTAAGCCCTAAAAGCCCAGCTGGGTCATCTCCCCCTGCAGTAACAGTTACCACGATGGATAGCAGGAGTTATATTAGAAGCCCCTTAATAGAGACCTCTTTAAGTGCAGTTACTGGGAGCGGGGATGACCCGACCTAAACCCCAAACCCTGAACCCTAAACCCCAAATTCTGGCTAGGCTCCAGGATCTGCCATTTGACTGAAGGCGTCAGAGCGGCCGTCCCAGGACGTCGTGCCGCGGGTATGAAAGCCTGCCCCAGGTGAACGTCAAATGTGCTATAGTCTAAACTCCTATGCCCTATAGTACTCCCCTATATAATCCCCAATACAACCCCCCTATAAGGAATTTAGACTATAGCTCAAATGAGCGAGAGTCTAAACTCCTCAATGGGGGGGTTGAAGAGGGCATTCTATGGGGGAGTACTAGGAGGTTTGTAGGGGGAGCTTATAATAGTTCAGACTCTTGCTCAAATGGCGATTTCCAAAACTTAGGGATGCCTTTAAGGGCTGGAGTATAGCGATTGCACAGGGGTATATGAGCTATAGTCTAAACTCCTAGTATTCCCCATAGTAGTCCCCTATATAATCACCTATATATCCCCCTTTAAGGAGTTTTGACTACAGCTCATATAGGGGTATACGCATAGTTTTAGAATTTAGGCTGTAAAGTTTCCCAGAATGAGCAGACTCTTTTGGCGTGTGTTTTGGGGCCCTGACCTATGAAAACTACGAAGCAGGGCTGAGCTTGGGTTCTAGGTATTTTTTGCTTTATATTGTTAATATTGAATGCGTTAATTCTACTTTGTTAATTTTATTGGTATTAATTGGTGATTATGTTATTCTCATCTAATGGGTACGCCCTGTTACAGCAGAATCGCGAACAAGCAGAGAGACGTTGCTTTAAGGATTGATCGAGCGTGTCGGTGTGTCGTGCCACATTAGCAACTACGAGTCCACATACCCGCGTCGTACATCAACAAAGTTTGCTTCAGCCCTGTAACCCCTCATAAGCCTTAACCCCTTCTAAGCCCTAACCCCTTATGAACCCTGCCCTACACGCTTGGAGCTTCTGAATTTCACCTACCCAATAGAACTATCCGCCTGGCCTCTTCGCTTCTTCGCCCGTTGTCCCAAACCCTGGGCCCATTTTTCCCTTGCCCCCTCCCCTAGATGCGGACTATAAACTGGATCCTAATACCAAGGCCCTTAAGGCCCTGAAACGAGGGGGGAGTTATTAATCAGGGGTCTACGTTAGTAAGCCCTAAAAGCTAAACCCTAAACCCTAGTATTTACACTATCTCCTACGTGATGCCGCGCCGTAGCCGAGCACGTCGCCAGTGGCCTCGGGGCGTGCTGTCTTTGGGTTTAGGGTTTAAGGTCTAGGGGAGTTAATCAGCTACCCTGAGGATCAAAAAAGTCTAAATGTAGGTAATATAGGGTTTTGGGTTATGGTTTTAGGGCTTAGGGTTTAAACTCTAGGGATGCAAGTAAGCCAATGTAGGTAACAGCTACAGACTTTAGCGCCCAGCGCAAGAAATGTTTGTAGACTTGGATCCCTAGGCCTGGGTAGGCGCACTCAAAAGCATTAGTGTTATAGTAAGTGACTATAGGAGGCTGGCCATTTTACGATTTGTTCGAGCCTGGCTTCTCAAAGCACGAGTACCCGTACGTGGTGCCCAGGCTCGTGTTCAGAAAGCAGGTCGCAGATTTGTGGCAGGACATCGGTGTTGGATTATTCCGTGTTCGTAGGCGGGGCTGGCTGAAACCTACATCATGAAGATTGTGCGAAGTCGCTCTGCGCCCTTTTCAGGAGTGTATGACATTCTATCTACTTCAAGACGACGATACATGTTGAGACAGCAAACGAAGGCACCCCAAGAAGCTTCTCAACCCCTGCCAAACCCTGGGTTCCAAACTCGAAGCTCTAAGGTTAGAAGTATGGGCCCCTAATATGGGCCCTTAGGCCTTTTTAGGGACCCTTACATAAAGGGTATACAATAGGTATGTAGGAATCCCAGGGTTAACGGCCCATACTAAGGGCCCATGGCTTCAACCTTAGATAAGCCCTAAACCATCCCAAGCCACAAGCCCTAAGCCCAAAGGGTTTATTAGGTTTAGGGTTTAGGGTTTAGGGAACAGCAGTAAGTCGAGTCGAAGCCGCATTGAGCTTGGCGCGTGCTGCAGCTGCCATCGGAGGGTCAACAATGTATGAATCAACCTGACACACAAGGTTTTAAGTTCTTACGGCTCAGGGTTTAGGGTTTAGGATGGGTTTGGAGTTTGGAGTTTGGGGTTTGGGCTTAAGGCTTAAGGGTTCATAATAGGGCTTAGTGAAGTCTACCGAGCCTACATAGAGCAACCAAGGCAGGCCATAGAACAAACGAGTTGTACGTGGCATCTTGCTTCCGAGATACAGACAAGGACTGTGAATTGATATGAGAATTTCGGAAAAATCCTATTTCTGTCACTTGACCAGTTACTATGTTACGCGGGTCTTCAGGTATGGCTTGCAATATAGTCTCTGTTGTGATACTTGTATCAGCTCCTGGTGAATCTTGCTGTTCTTTCTTGATAGAAACGGATGGAACGTCTGAAATGAATTCATAAAGGGTTCTAAGATTGTGGCCCAAGTATCTGTCTCTCGGATATGGGGGACCCGAAGAAATTTGAAAACATGACCCCTGAATCCTAAACCGCATCACATGAAGGTCACAAGCACTCGCAACCCGCAGGGTTTGGAACTTAGAGTTCAAGGTTTGGATGCTTGAGGGTTTAGGGGTTTAGGTGTGTAGGCGCTTATGGCTTGTGACCCCAGCTACATACAGTTTGATGGCTTATACCTGCAAAATTAGGGGGTAGGTTACAGAGACTGTAAACCCAGACCTCAAACCCAAAACCCTGAAACCGAAACCCTAAACCGGTTAAGGCTGAAGGCTTCAGGGCTTGTAGCTACAGCTCCTTGTTGGCCAGCACAGGCGTAGGTCAAAGTTGAGGCGGGTTTAGGGTTTAGTTTTTGGAGGCATTACAGGTCTTCGACACACTTGCTGCAGGAAAACCTGCCAAGTACAACTGTCTAGGGTTTAGGGTTTGGGGTTTATGGCCTAATCACAGCTTCGGGCTTACTTCAGGCGAAGTGAAAACGAACAGCTCTGTGCACCATAGACTCAGGGGTGACGCACTGGTAGCCGAACCTCCCTGTGATTCTGAACTCAACATCTCTGGGTTGGCCCCTGAAACCTTCTGAAAAATATTAGTATAAAGGGTCCCTTATATAGTAAATATCCCAGGGGCCTACCCAGATCTTGAACAAGCCGCAGTACGAGCCGTTTACTGCATCCAAGTTGACTTGGATGCTTACCCGAAAATAAACAGAATTGTCTGGACTAGGTTGGCACATTACAATATGCTAGAGTTCTTTGTGGGGGCATTTATAGGAGACTACGGGATATTACCTGTTTGCAACTTGGGCTTTCCCCACCTGACTGTAGTTCTGCAGGAACACGCATGTCGCTTCCACACATGCGCCGCCGTTTATACACTAATCTTGATCTCAAAAAATGGCGACAGCTTAACACACCACTGCGTTCAAATCAAAGTTGAGTTTTACTTTGCCCTCCACACCTCTTATCTTGTGACCCCGAAAATAGACCTCCCCAACTGCGAGTATCCCCCCCCATACTGTTGATGGAGGCAATCTTGCACCGCTTTGGTATCTAAACCATCCTACCCCAGGATCTACGGACTTAGGGTGCAAAAACCTCCTTAACCAGCAGTATCGCCAGAGCGGTGCGGGCCTTCCGCCAGGCGCCATCCACCAAAACCTTGTAACCAGCGAAGGCTGTGTAAGGGGCACTTCTATGTTTCATGCTTGCTGTTGAGACTTCGAGCTTGAAAATTGGGCTTCGGATTCTGGATCTTGGAGCTATGTGGAGGGCTGGCGGGACTGTTGATACTAAAAGTCCTGCATGACCCTAAATGCTATAGCAAGGTATCAGGCACCTCGGGCCATGCAGGATTTTTGGTATCCACCGGAGGACTGTAGAGTTTCGGACTTACCTGGGCCCCGCGGATATCCTTTGATGCTCTGGAATATCCACGCAGTGCTTTGGGCTCAGAGATTCAGGTCATGGGGCGTGGTGTCGAGAATTCAGGTGTGGGCACTCCAGTGTTTTCAGGAAAGTCGTAAAATCTACGTTTAGGGTTTAAGGTATTGAGCTAAACCCTCAACCCCAAATCCCAAGGCCCCTGAACCATATACCCCTTACGACGTCCTTACATCACAACCCTGACCCCGGACACGTACATCCTGCATCCCAACAGAAGGAGCCAGCCAGCTGGCCTAGGTTTAGAGTGTAGTGTTTAGGGTTTAGGGAAGGGTCTAGGTCCCAGTAACTGTAAGGGATCTGGAATCATCATCCCTCTCGATGTCATCATAACCCAATTAGTAATTATTTGGAACTTAGACTTAGCGGAGTACAACTGCAATGATATAATGGGCCTGATTGGGTTACAACTAGCCGAACCTAAAAGGAATCACCCGAAAAAGCCATCCAAAACCCTCCCAGCCTCAGCAAAGCTATGCGTTAGCACAGGTGGGAAGCCATCGCCGAGGCCCCCTTGGAGCTTACCCCGTCTGCTGGTGATCGTTTTTCCAATATCGGTCCTTTTCAAAGGGTTAGAGTAATACACAGGGATATATATATATATATCCCTATACCTATAGATAGGTTTGGGGCTTACCCTAAGGGTCCTAGTGGCAGATTATTGGATTCTATGGATTTGGGTGAGTGGAAATGTGGGAAGTATGTGGCAATTGGACACCTAGACCCCATGTGGACCTCAAAAAACTATAATCCTCATTATGGGGACCCTCCAAAAATTACCCCTAATTTGGGAAACCCCCGTGACATTTTGGCACAGAACCAGCGTTTTGGAGCGCGTCAAAGTCATGGCGTCTTTTCGATGCCGAGTGGGGGATCAACCAAACTGTGTCTGAATCGGGGTTTAGGGTTTAAGGTCTAGGGTTTAGGGTGTAGGGTTTAGGGTAGCCACAAGTAAGGTTACAAGCAGGTTGTGTATAACTCCAATGTCGGTATCTATCTTATTACGCATGGCTCCCATGGTTTTCAGAACCCTCAGGATACGTCTCTACCCGCGTCTAATCTTCCTGGGTTATAGTAGGGAATGCGGGAATACAAGCTATACAGGGATTGTATACATTCCCTTCTTCCCCACTAAACACCAGCAAGAATTCAAAGAGGCTTTTTCAATTCAGGGCCGTAGGGTGGCCCCCTGAAGGAGTCGACTCAATGGTCTCCTGGCTGAAGAGATTCCAAGCCTAAACCGCGGGCCGTTACACGTTTTGCAATGTTCCTTTCTGGGATATTTCCAGAAATTTACTCATCTATTCATTATTGGTTTGATAGTATGCGAAAACTCGAAAAATCATCTTCTACAATGATCATCCTCAGCTGGGTAAAGGAAAGCCTGCGCGCATTCGAACAATATACCCTAAACAGCGGAGGTACTCATTCTATACTACCCTGCACATCTAAAAAACACCACACCCCGCCTCGTGTTAAAAATTTCCTGAAAACTATGATATCCCACGATGGGACTCTCCAATATCGGAAGGGTCGATTGTTTTAATGCTAGACGCATGCTAAACTTCCCCTGAAACCTGGTAATTCCTAATCCTAGAAACACTAAAAACTCCTAGCCCCTGAAACCTTGTAATTACTAACCCTTGACTTGAAACCCTAAAAACTCAAAGCCCCTCAACCAAATCTAGCATTTTCCATAAGGATGAGAGCCCAACATGGACCTCAACATACTAGAACCCGTATTACGCAGACCCCCCCCAAAAAGGGACGACCCCTAATTGATGGAGAAACCTGAACCCCATAAATCCCCATATCTGCCTACATAACCTACATAACCCTGCATAAGGTTTAGGGTATCAGGGTTTAGGGCTATAGTCCCCCCTTAAGTAGATAGAATATGGCTTTGGGTATATTATAAGAAGATCCCCATATACCACATATTCTATCGACTTAAGGGCGACTATATATGCCCCTGAACGGTCTATGCAATGCACAGGCCAGCTGCGTAGGATCTTGTTGTCAATGTTTACCCAGTGCTGCCTGGCCTGGTAACATGTGGTTTGGTGTTCAGACTTTAGGGGTTTATAGGGGGTTTGTATAGGGGTTATATAGGGTTTTATAGGGGCTATGTAGGGTTACATCGGGATATATAGGGTTAAGGGCTTAGGGTCTAGGGCTCAGGGTTTGGGGATTGGGCTTGGGATTTGGGGCAATTATCTTAGGGAAGTTTCCACACATGAGGGGTCCCTGTTAGGGAGTATAGGGGTTACTGCACAGGGTTATGCATCACCATATGAAAATCCAAATTAATCGCATGCCTATATGGGTGGTTGTCAAAATCATGGTCCCTTTTGGGTACCCTCAGTACTAGGTGCCGTATTATAATAGGGATCCAAAAAGGGACCATAATTTTGACAACACCCATATATATATATATAACCCACCACAAGGAATATGTAGGGCTCAGGATGCATCGATCTCAAGTCCCAGGATCCAAACTCATGAATCTTCACTCCGCCTCTGATATCTTCGTCTTTACAACACCTTGGCCAGCAAAATTGGAACCCATACTTGCCAAAGCCCTCAACAGCCCCAACACGCCCTCAAACTCAAAGCCTCGCCACCTCTTAGCTCATTATATTTAAAAAACTCAAGGGTTTAGGGTTTAGGGCTTAGGGTTTAGGGTTTAGGGTAGGACCCCACCCCCACTCGAACTCAACACCCTACACCCAAACCCTGAAACTCAACACACAAATCTCTAACACCCACCTCCCAAGGGCGCCTCAAGCCCAGCCTCCCGGCAAAGACCCACGAAGAGGCGGCCCTTGGGGTTGCAATGACCACCTCAGGTTTAGGGTTTGGGGCTACCTGGACCCCTAAAGCATGTAGAATTATAGCATGTTTGGGTGTAGGGCCATTATTTTAAACACTTTTGGGCTTTAGGTATGAGATATAAGGGTTGTTTCTGTTGTGTTCGGGAATCTTGGGTCTTGATACTCTCCTGTGCCTAAAGGGTCGTTGTACGATGTAAAATTTGGGACGTGAGACCCTGAATAGTGTGGCTTCCTTTTGGCGCCCTCGATCCTAGATGCAAAACAGAGGCAAGACCAGAACTGCTCCCGAAATAAACCCTAACTCCCTAAAAGCCCGTAACACAACCTAGACCCACCGACTACCCTTCATTTCGGCCTCAATATGGCCACAATTTACCTCCAGCCTTATTTTAGCAGTGCGTGCTCTGGGGGTTCGGAACAGACGCAGAAACGGGAAAAGCAGGGGGAACAGAAGGAAGAGCAGCACTGCCCGCGCCTCTTAACTTGGTATTCTTGCTAATTGTTCGTGCAATAAAATTGAAACACAACTGCAGGTACACGCAGTGACAATACCTGCAGGCCTGTATCCAGGTAGGGTTTAAGGGTTTAGGTTCTACGGTTTTAAGGTCTACCGGAACCCCAAAATTGTGTAAAATAATTGCCTTTTTGGCTATT
>CAJNIZ010026291.1:19307-48258 GCA_905231905.1 Symbiodinium pilosum | reverse complement strand
GGGTACATGGACCCTCTGGGTCTTACTTTATCAACGATTCTGAGAAGTCATTCGAACCCACCCACCCCCAGAGCTTAGGACTGAGGGGTTTACAAGAGATCTTTAGGGTATTGGGGTTAGATAGGGATTNNGGGTATATATTGGGATTATATTAGGATAATGGAAAAGAAAATGGAAACTACTACTTGTTTAGGGGTTTACTTGTTTAAGGTTTGTTGAACATCGACACCAACTACGTAGCAACCAAAAACAGAGCTGTCACACTGGACGGAGCTTGGCTTGCCTAAAACAATCCTACATGAAGAATCCTCCTAAATGAAAGTCTGTGACACCCTGCATAAAGAGGCTAATCTCTATCAACCCGAATTCGACGATCTTGTCAGCACAATGTTGCAGACACCCTATAGCTTCTGGAACTCCTCCCCTGACCCCCACGTTTAGGGTTTAAGGTCCCCCTCAAAGGCTAAACCCAAACCCTGAGACCAGTCAGGTCTCTCAACATCGCTCCGGCAATGGCGGGTCAGATCCGATGCTTTCCGTGCCAGAAAGGATGAAGCCATAGCGAGAGACGTAGCGCAGCAGCCCGAATGATTACCGAAATCATTCCCTTGTAGTCCGTGTAGAACTACACCTCACAATGCATCCTGAAAGTCTCCATTCTACTTAAATACACCCCTAGACTTTCATTGTGGGTCTCATGGTGTCGTTGTAAATGGGACTTCTACCATTTTCAGGGACCAGGAGGCTAGAGGGTACGGGCCATTTGTATTCGTAAGTGAAGGAGCAAGCTATCCCAGTCCCTCTTCGGTTTCCTGGTTTAAGGTGTAGGATGCTACTCAGAAGAAGCTTGCGGCAAGAGCATTTGTCAGGTGCTTTTGATGTGGTCGAAACCTTGCATGCCGGGCGCTGCTGTGGAGGGGTGGTTTGGTGGCTGCAACCAATTTGCTTAATTTGAGACTTTCTATGAAGACGGATCCCGAAATAGATCAAAATCTAATTATGCTAAATCCTAAGAAAAAGCAAGTTGCACACAGAAATTGGGTACCCTAAACCCTAAACTCTAATCTCTAAACCATAAGCAGGGTTCGGAGGGGCAAGCGCGGGCATGTCAAGATTGAGTTCTTAGGCGTTTAATAGGGTTCAAGGTTCAGGGCTTCGGGGGTTTCAGGTTCAGGGTTTATAAAGCTCAAGGTTTGGGATCTAGCGTTTCGGGCCAGGATCCATCATAATAGCGTTTATTCCCATATTTTTGCGGCAAAAGACTGCTATTCTATTCAAGTAATTGGGGAGGTGCCGGTAGGCGGCAAGTAGAATGAAGCAAAGGAAAGGTCACATGATGTGTATAGGTAATCTTGCTCACAATTGGCTATATCACAAAGCTGCATATTGGAGGGACCACCGATTTCGGAAGCACCCAGGTATAGCAATTCCAAGCGATCGCTTCTGCTGCCATTTTTCGCGCTTTCTGTTTGCTTGGAGAGACGCTGGGCTCAAAAGCAGCCTTTCGTTTCGCCGCCTGCAAAGCTTCCGACAGGTGCAGGCGCACGAATTCAGGCTCAGGTTTGGGTTTACGGGGGTATGGGGTTCAGGGTTTTCATTAGGGACCTCTTTTGGGTTCATGGGGCTTAAGGTTTTCATTAGGGACCCTTTCTGGGTTTTTGGTTTAGTGTTTAGGGTTTTTATCAGGGGCCTTTTTTTGGTGCATCACTGTACTGAGGATTACAGTATATTGGGGTCTGTATTGGGGCCCCTTATTAGTGGAAACCGCCGTGTCGGTAATCACCCAGTAACTGTTATGAAGGGATTCCAATACCCCGCTGTCAAAATCATGGTTCCTAGACACATGTAATAAAGGATTTTACTCGGGACACGAAGAAAGACGCAGTTTTGACTGCTACCATGTGTTCCCTGTATAGTGCCGTGCGAGCCCATATACTACCGTGTATGGCACCATATTTGACGAGTTCGCAAAACCCCATTCTCACCACTACATAACCCGCAGATCTTCAACCCTAATTCATCCCGCAACGTCCACAAATCAGGTCCAAAGAGCCCATTTCCTACGCACATCCAAAAACTCCTTTCGACTCTTTTCAGGTACCTCATTTATGCTTGTGGGTCCTCAGGAAACGCGAAAAGCATGCAGAAAACACAAAGCCGCACACCCCAAACCCTGAGACTATCATCCAATTTCGAGGCCAAAGCACTTTCAGTTTTGGTGCGTGAGAATTCCAAGGCGCTGACAACTGTTGGACTTCTGCCCTAAACCCTGAAGCCAGAACCCCAAACCTTAATTCCTAAACTAAACACTGAACCCAACCTTCCTCTAGAGCTTCCCAAAAAGCAGCGGCCTCCCTGGTGGCGGCATCATTTGCGAAGAAAGTCTTGAGCAGCTGTCGGGCCTGCTTTCTAATGCTTGAGTAAGGTTTAGGGCTGAGGGTTTGAGGTTTAGGGAATGGAAAAGATGGAAACTAGGCTAGAAAAGAGGGGCTACTATAGGGTTCAGGGTTAAGGCTTTTGGCCCCCTTAGGGTCCCAGTGCCAAAATAGTGTGAGGCTTGAGGTCCCGAAGACTGTAGTCAGGATGGTTTTGAATCCTTTGTTAACTTGTGCGTAGTAGGGAGTGAAGGAATGCACATTCAAGAGAAGGAAACTACTCTGTTATTGGGAATTATATCGGGTCGACTATAGAGTGGGGAAGGTTCAATCCTTCTTTTGCAGCGCGCAACTTCTAGGATCCGCTTTAACACGCGAGAGAAACATGGGCTTATTCATTGCACCGTGTGGCTGATCCTGTGAATTTGCTGTTTAAGGAGGAGTGCGGCCACCTAAACCCTAAACCCTAAAACCCTAAACCCCTAAACCCCTAAACCGCGGTTCCTTGTTGCACCTCATCTTACAGGTCATATGGGTGGTTCTCAAAATTATGGTCCCTTTTTGGGGTACCCTAAATATTAGGGGCCGTATTATACTAGGGATTCAAAAAGGGACCATGATTTTGACAACCACCCATATCAGAATTCAAAAAAATCTGCATCGAACAGCTGTCTGCCTAATGCTGAGGCTATTCCTAGACCCCCCAAGTACCCTCCATAGACCCTAAGTATCCCCAAATAGAAGCTACATAGACCCTATTTTAAGGTACTTGGGGGGTCTAGGTTATGTCTACTGCTCAGACTTGGCATCTATATTACATGATAGCCACTGAAACGATGGTGGTAATTGTGGCACTATAGAAGTGATGAAGCCAAGACATGCCACATGTGTCCCGGCTTGAGCGAATTCTGTCAAACTTGTTTAAGAATGACGGGGCAGCACTGAAGGAAGCATCCGAATATTCTTGTAAGGAAGTTAAATGCCTGTAGTTACATGCTTCTCCCAAAAGCCCAAAAGATTCAGCTACGCAAACGGAACTACACGACGATTTCGTACAATTACAAAGTGCTCAGGCTTTTTGCCTTCAACTATGACAGGCATAATCAATAGTATGCTCGGCGTGGAACTTCATACCGGGCCGCAATCGAAAGACCTGCTGACATTATATACGGAGCATGCTACGCAATAATGAAAAGTGTCTCCCAGGCAAACCCCCAGTGCAAGGCAAGCGCAACATTTAACGAACGGTGTTCAGAGCGTGGCACTTCTGCAGACACTGGAATGCAGATATAACATATGTGGCACCAAAGCCGGCTGGGACAACCATCCAGCACAACATTGCTGGTCTGATTGTTGTCCTCGTCCTCTGAATGTACTGTTCAAAGCTACGATTGTTCTGCTGCCGTTTTTGACCAAGAGCGTAGACATACTAATCTGTATGGGTAGAACTCTTCAGAGAGTGGTGAAGATCATTGAGGTTTTTCAATTTCATGAGGCTCCTGAAGTACTAACCGCTAAACCTTCCTCAACCTAGTCTTTTTTGACACCATGCCTCCGAATTTGATCACTTCTCCCGGAATCTTGCACCGTAATCCCCTAGACCTAGATCAAAGATATTACTTTCACCATTCCTTAGGGCTGCTCTCGAATGAAAATTCAAATAATTCCTAACCCTCTAACCCTAGGGCTCCAAATGGCCCAATGTAGGTACTATGTACGCACATTGGGACGCCATGTAGATATTACCCTAAACCCTAAACCCTAACCCTTAACCCTAGACCCTAAACCCTGAACATACCTGGAGCCCCAAAAAAAGCAGATTACAGCAAACCAAGGACGACCTTAGCACTCCGGAGCCTTCTTGGCCTCCGGCTGGGTGCTAGGATGTTGGAAAGGGCCCTGGCACCAGAACAGCGATGCTGGCTTCAGATGTTCCATCGATTTCTAGGCGTCAAGTTTCGTGAAAAGGCGCGACTGCTTGATTTTACTGTCTGGCGGATTGACAGTATTTCGACTCCGTGGTCCACCATTTCGTTCCCCTTTACACCTGACCATCTGTTACGTGCTTGGAATGTTACGATCTCGTTCGCCGTCTTGGAACATGTCGACTAAAATAGTCACGTGAAGCATGCCCAAAACTCGACATATCTCATTCAAGCCGTGGTCCCTATCTAATTCCCAAGTCAGCTATAGCCTTTAGTCTAGTCTCCCCCTTAATAGCCCCTATATAATACTCCCCTATATAATCCGTATATAGCCCCCTGCCAGGAGTTTAAACCCTAAACCTTAATGCCGAAACCTTTCAGGAGCTTGGACTATAGCTCAAGTGAGCGCTGGCTTCAGGGGGACAAATGCTGGGGAAGCTAGGCTTCTGCTGTCTCAGATTTAGAGTTTCAAGGTCTTAGAGGTTTAGGGTTTTAGGGTCTAGGGTTTGGGGTTCAAGGGTTTATAGAGTTGAGGGTTTAGCGTCTTAGGTGAGAAGCTGCGGCTTCTCATCTGGTTTCTAATCCCCTCCCCCTAATATCAACCCCTCCCAGCCCCTAATGTTAAATGTTCTTTATATGTTATAACATACTGCAATGGGAGTGTATATATTACCAATGCATTATAACATATACAGCAATGGGAGTATTCAACATCAGGGTGGGTGGGGGGTTCAATCTTTGTTTGGGGCAGGGGATTAGCTGTTTGTGGCCCTGACTGTGGAAACTAGCATAACGCCGTACCATAAACAAAGCTTCATCCCGGTGACTTCATTAACCCTATAAAATCACTCCGGGTGGCGGGAATTAGTTACGATGTTTCTTCGGTCGAGGCCCGATGTGTTGCAATTACTCTATTACTTTGGTTACTCCTTCATTTCTTGTTCTCGGTTCCGGCGAATAGCTCATGAGCCCAAGTCACTCCGTAACTAGTAAATGCGTTAACAATACAATACTACCCTATGAGGTTTCAAGCCATAAGCCCTAAACCCAATCAGATTGTTTGGGCGCCCCAGACTTTCACTCTGCATATTCTTTCAGGCGACAGAATGCCTATATGGCATATCAGGTAAAAGATTTGCTGTTTCTCCAAAATTCCCGCCAACAGGAACCCAAGTAGTCAAATTTTGGGCCTGAAAGTCCTAAAAACTACCTTAACCCTGAGGCTGCAAATAGCCCAATGGGTAGTATTAAAAAGACTTTGAGGTTCAATATAGGCCCTAAACCCTTAACCCTTAAACTCGACAGTAGGCAGATCTATTTTAAATCGGTGCTGGCTCATTATTTTACCTACCTTTGGCTCTTCATACAGGCTGTTGGCTCTATATACATGTTTTGGCCAATGAATTCACCTACTTGTTGGGGTCAAGGTAGTGCAAAGCACGCCAGGTGCGAAACGGAAAATCCTTCTGTTTTACGCACAAGCGACAGCAGTCATGCGTCAGAACCACATGGGGTTCCTGAGTTCCTACATAAGCATTTGGCCAAGTGATCCTCTTCCGAGAACAGCTAATCCGTTGGTAGGGTTTTACCACCCCAACATGCAACAGTGATGCAGAATAACATGCCAACCATAGCCTAAACTCTTAGTCTCCCCCTTAATAACCGAATCCCTGTATAACCCTTTTTCAGGAGTTTAGACTTTAAATCCTAAACCTTATATAGACTGTATAAGTATTATATAACCCACCCTTAAGGAGTTTAGACGATAGCCCCCAAGCCCTAAACCCTGCATGACCTTTGTTTTAAGGAGTTTAAGACTGTAGCTCATACGATGGGCTCCCAGCATAGAAACGACCCGAAGAGAATCATCAGACCACTCCGGGGCAGAGGAGGCTTGGACCCAGAAGGCTCCAGCTATAAAGCCTAAGACTTACTGGGGGTTAGTAGGGAATAAGGGAATACATCTATTATACATTCTGTACAAAATAAATAGGAGCTTACAGTCGCTCAGCAAGAAAAAAAGAAAAGTCAAACCACATTTTACAACAATCCTTATATACTACATTCCCTCATTTCCCAGTAAGCAAAGACTCAAAGCCTATGAAGCCCCTTCTCTCGCATCGACCGCCAAAGCTCCAGAGCCCATGGGCGCTCTGAGCTTCTCTCACAAGCGCCAATTGTGGCCTGGACGGCCTGCTCAGAAGCAGGCGGCTCAGGGTTAAGGAGTTTTATTGCTTATAGGGTTTAGGGTTTATAGGGGTTTGGGGGTTTAGGGTTTAGGAACTGTAGAAGTGTCGTCAAGTGTTCAGAAATTCGGAAGCATTTGGGGGGTTCAAAGCTATAGATGATACAAACATGGCTGGCCGTAATTGCCCTTGAAAGGGTTCAAGCTTTTCCAAACCCAAACAGGCCATTGGGGTTTAGTGGATGATGGAAACTCGAGGCGTTACAAAAAGACAACGGGCTCACGTGCTATTGGAGGCGTGCATCGTCTTCCGAAATGTGAAGCTCAGTGCTATCACGGGCTTGGCACGCAGGGCACGATGAAGCGACATGCCCTTTGTTCTAGCGATTCTTGAGATGGGGCCATTGACCCTCAAACCCCAAGCCAGGGCTGTGTTTGCAAGCATGGGACTTTAAGGGGCGCTGGTCTTATGGTTGAGCATGCGAGCGCCTGGGTTTGGGTTAAGGCTGCTAAGTGTAGGTCTATGGACCTTACAAGCCCTAAACCCTAAACCGAGGAGTTTAATCAGGAATCTGTCGGACTTCTGAACCCTGGGTGGGTGTCCAATTCAAGGTTGAGGGCTTCAGACATGGATGGCCTGGAAATGCAAGTGGTCCGGCAAGATCTGCACCTAGCGCTGTGAGGCCCACCGCCCAGGTGTAAGGATGGATCCATGCAAGCCGAGGAAGGCATACTGCCCCAAAGCGCCATCTACCCAAGTAGTAGAGTTGTAGATGCCAAAATGAAACGGCGATAAAATGGATCCTAAACCCTAAACCATAAACCCTAGACCTACCGAGGCTAGGTGTCTGACTTGCTTTCTCTTTGCAAGGTTCTGGACTAGCTTTGGCAGCTGATGTCAGGAATTGTTTTTTGTAGCGTTGTGGTTGTACACTGCTTGTGCAAGGCACACTGCCAAAACGGACACCAAGACCATAGCCTGACGGTATCTAGACCTTGAACTAACTGACACAAGGATTATTTTGCCTACAGCACCGGGACCCTCAAGGGTAGTTTCCCAAAATAGGGGGACCCCAATATAGACCCCAAAATACTATAATCCTGGTTATGGGAACCCCCAAAAAGGTCCTAAACCCTGAACCCTAAACCCTAAACACATTATGGGAAACCCCTCAAGTGCTTCCCAGCATCCGTGGGCAAAGCGTGCAGGAAGTGAAGCGCTTGTTGCCACTGCGCTCCAAGCTCACCTAAGCCCCGCAAACTTTGGAGGGGTTTGGGGTTTGGGGTTTAGGGTTTAGGGGTTTGCAGATTCAGGCAGGCTTTGTTTAGCCTTAAGGGTCCAAGCACCCAAATAATAGGGCTTTAGGGCCCAAATACCATAAATACTATAGTATTTGGGCCCTAAAACCTTGGACCTTTAGGGTAGGTGGTTCGTGTACGTTACCTGTCTAGTACTTTGGCAGCTAAGGCGGTTGCAAGAACTGTCAGGCCGATGGAGGCATCGTTCGGGCAACATTAGCCTGTGATATCCTTTGATATCAAATTGTGAAAATTTTTGGTCTACGTCTAAGTACCCCAAAAACATACATATGTGATATGTACGTAAAAATCTTGGGCCCAAAACACCAATGTAGGACCCAAAAACACCTTTGTAGGAAACCAGTTGGCCCCAAATTGCATCCCATTTGGGTCCTCAGACCCTCGGTTTCCCTAAAAACTAGACCCTAAGATAGAGGGATCTTGGGCAAGCACCAGCTGTAGCCACGTGGTTTAGGGTTTAGGGTCGTAGCTCACAGACAGAGCAAGCTAAGTGAAATCCTCCAGTACATCCCTCACTCCTTAAAGGGGTCATTTCGAGGATTATACAGGGTTTAGGGTTTAGCTTTAGGGTCTAAACTCCTTAAAGGGGTTACATCGGGGATCATATAGGGGACTGCTCAAGCCCGGAACGCGATGAGATTACAGTTTTAGCAACACAGGCCCCGTACAAGACTCCAGATGACAACGATATGAGCTATAATAATCTAAACTCCTAGTAACTCTCTTAATACTGTATACTACTCCCCAATATAATCCCCATATAACCCCCTTTAAGGAGTTTGGACTATAGCTCATAATTATAGGAGCTGGGTTTAGGACACGGTAAATCCATGAAACCCCAAGGCCCCAGTGCCCCAGAGCTTTGCATCCTATATCCTACACTCTAAGCCGCAGATGGAATCCAGGGCACAAGCGCCGATGAGGCTGCCGTACGTCTGCAGATTTGGGGAGATCAGGGCCTGGGTTGCGCAGCCATGAAATCAGAACTACATGGGCCTGAACTACCTCCAAACTATGGAGAATCATATGCACAAGAACATGGACATGAACTGGAAACCAGGGTTATATAGGGGTCAAAAAGTATGCTTTCACTTCATGGTTCTTGGCAGGGAATATACTCTATAGGGTTAATCCTGGGATTATATTCCTCTATTCCCTGCTAAGAACCAATAAATTACATCAGTACTACATGGGCCTTGATAATTAATGCGTGGACTTGGGAAGATCTACTCGAAGAATTGTCAATTGGTTGGGGTTTGAGGATTTCACGTTTAGGGCCCCAAATAAAGATTCCCACTAATTAACGGATAACATTATGAAAATGAAACGGTATTTGCTGTTGACGATTTAGGACTGAGGGCTTATAAATCGAATGGAAACGGGCATGGACAATGAATTGGACACTGGGATTATCTCATTTTTCTGGGAGTGTGATGTAGGGGCCTGGATAACTATCAATATCATCTTGAGATCTATTTGATGGGCCTTACACTACATTTGAACAAGGAAGTGATACTGGTAGCTATTTCAGCCCCTGTCTTACCAGCATAGTATCACACCGGCCCAAGATAATTCTTAGATGTGTATTTCGGGGCTCAGCAATCCATTCCGTCAGTTGCCTTATATACCTTTAGGGTTTAGGGTTTAGGGGTAAGGGTTTCTTAGTCCGATCCTCTACAAACAAGGCAAACAAAAGGATGTGCGGAACAGCCTACGTCCCAAAATCTGCTGAATCTTTCCCGCCTATTCATTTATGCCAAGCCTCATCTAAACCTCGCACACTTATGTTCACATATCTTATTTGCGTACTTTCGTATATATAGCTATATATACATACCTGTACATTCCATTCGAGACTTGCAGAGGCACCTATAGGGATTTTTCCTACAGTTCTTAACTACGCTATAGGAAGCAAACCCTTGCAAGAAGTAACTCACTGAATTAAAGGCCAATTAACCCCAAACCCACCAATACTCGACCCCTAGACCCCAGCAGCCTCCTCCATGGCGCGAAACATGTACAACACTTCCTGCGCCCGAATGGCCAAATAAAGGGCTTGGGAGTTAGGAGCCTTCAACGCCTTCCCCTTATAGGGTTTAGGGTTTAGGGTTATGGTGTTGGGGCTTTTAGCGTTGGGGATAAGATTGAGGGCTTGCCCCATAAAGCCTGAAGCCAGAAGGACAGTAAGATCTCCAGAGGGTGGTTTTGGGGGCACACATGTAGGTTTGGGGAGGGGGGTTAGGGCTTAGGGACCCTAAGCCCCAAACCCTAAGTTGTTGAGGAGGAGTTAGCCTTAAAGGAGGGGAAATCGAGGGCTTAGACTCCCGAGATGAAGACATACTGGGGTTAGCAGGGAATAAGAGCATACTACAGTAAATAGGGAGGAGTACATAGGGGTTGGCATGGGGATGATGTAGGGATTGTATAGGGATTCCATAGGTATTCCTCTTTCCCCAAGAAGCACCAGTAAGATGACTCCTTCAGAAATCCGGATTGCAGGGGCGTTCCAAGCACGGCGGTCCTTTCTTTTTACTCAAATTCCTTCTAAGGAAAACCCCGGTGCAAACCCCCAGCACTTAATTCCCGAATTGCAATGCATACTATGTTCCCTTGCTCCCTGAACAATTGGTGTTTAGTACCCAGACAGCACAGAAACAGCAGTTTCCCAAGGGTCTGGGCTTTGGTGCAAGGACTATAAACACTGGGTTGGCCCCCAAAACCCTTTGAACAAATACTAGTATATAGGGTCCCTTGTTAAAGCCATTAGGGAACATATTAAATATCCCAGGGGCCTACCCAGAACATCAAGCCCTCCCCCGCTTTCAACCAGAGTAGGGTTTAGGGCTCAGGTAAGCATACGCCTTGCACTTTCTTGGGAATGTCCAAGCATGAGAAGAGGCCCTACAAAGATTGCTGCGGAGGATCCACTGTGATCCCTACACCCCAAACCCCGATCCAGAAAAGCGCAACCTGCAGCCCTTAATCCTGCAAAGCCTAGACGTCACGGTTTACGCAGGGTTTTGAGCCAAAAATCACAAGTATCTATATGGTACAATGTAAGTTTTCTATGCTAGGAATGCATAATTTGGTTACAAGTCAATATTCCCTATATAGGTACTTAGGATCCTTATTTAGGATGGGTTTCGGGTGCAAAGCGTAGGGTCTAGAGTGGCCTAACCCAAAAATCTTGCACCAATAAGCCCTACACTAAACCCTACCCCCTAAGCCCTAAGCCCTAAACCGTAAGGGCAGGGCTTCCTGCCAGCGACCTTGAGCAGTGGAGGCACCGATGATGGCCCGGTAGCTGAACACATTGGGGAGCAGCTCAACCTGCAACTTACTGGTTCTTAGTATCAGGGTTTAGGGAATACGGGAAGTAATCACTATACACTCCCCACAGAATACCTATAGAATCCCTATACAACCGCTATATAATACCTATCTAGTCCCTACATGATCCCTATTTCCTATGATGCCCGAGTCAGCCCAAAAAGGGTCTAGATGTAAGGACTAAGTGTAAGGAAGCCCCTGGGATTGGTCAAGACTGCGCATAATTAAGATCTATCTTGAACAGATCTTTGAACATGCTTGTAAAGATCTATCTGGATCCCAAAAGAAGGTAAAATAATAGCCCTAAACGTATAACAATTGCCATAAAGGCCATTATCTTACATACCTTTGGGGGTTTGGGTAAGCAGAATTTTAGAAGAACAAGGCATCGTCTGTGAACTGAGGATTTCCGCGCGTGCCAGATTGAAACACACTGAGGGCTCGTAGGGGCCTCTCTTCAGACTCCGAAGACCCAATCTAGACATCAGAGGCAACATGCTAAGTATGGGCCTATCGCAGATGACTCTGATGTGCTATTGAAGTATGGAATTCTACAGTTCCAATTGGTTGCAGAGGACATCCTCCCAAAAAGCTTGCACATCACAATTGTTTGAGCTTTCGGGCCTTAGATATGTCTTCGAAGACCCGCAACGCCAGCTGCCAATGGCCGCCCCGGTCGCAGGCACTGATGGTTGCGTTGTAGGCAATGATGTGTGGAGGTAGGCCGGCCGAGGGCATACTTCCTAGTAGCTGCACAGCGAGCTGCCATTGAGCTCCCTTCTCGCAGGAACTGATGGTGGAGCAGTAGCTGACAACGTTGGGCTGAATCTGTATGCGCTTCATTGTAGAAAAAAGCTTCAGGGCCAGCTGCCACTGCCCACCCTTTTCACATGAGCTGATAGCAGCACTGCAAGCAACAACGTCTGGAGGAATGTGACGATCTGACATGCTGTAGAAAAGTTGCATGGCCAGCTGCCACTGACCACCTTTTTCACAGCAGCTGATAGCGGCGCTGTAGCTGACAACAGTAGGCTTCAGCTCATGCCGTAGCATACTTTGCAGAAGGTGGACGGAGAGCTGCCATTGTTCGCCCTTCTCGCAGGAGCTTATAGCAGCACTGTAGCTGATCACGTTGGGCTCTATCGTTACTCTTGGCAGTTCTTGGAAGAGATGGAGTGCCAAAGGCCACTGCAGAGCCTTCTCGCAAGCGGTGATGACAGCGCTGTAGCTGATGACGTTGGGTGGAACTTCTTGCTCCTGCCATGGGAAACCCACCCTCACCCACCCCCCTGCCTATGAAACGCGCCTATCAGGACTAGTTTGCTTTACTCTTACCAAGTGCTGAGACCTTTATGTGGTAGTTGATCAAATTAATGGGACACCAAAATAGACCCCACAATACTATAATCCTTATTCTAAGGACCCCCAAGAGGTCCCCCTATTTTTGGGAAACCCCAATGTCTTGCTTATTGGTGGGCCACTTGGCAGCGGGCGTTGGTACCCCCACAACCCTAAACCCTAAACCCCACGATGAAGGCACACAGAAGTGGGAATTCCAGGCACGCGGATCCCAAACTCGGAAACCCACTAGGATGAAAGGGTGTGTGTGTGTATATATATATAGATGTATAGATATGCATCAGTATATGTATATATATATGTAATTATATGTATATTTTCTGTGTATATATATATATACACATATATCTTGGGAACAAATCGTAGGTGTCCTCTGGGTTCTTGCAGACCTTCGACCACAGGACGCAGAAACGGAACTCCTGAAACCTAGTCAAACAAAAGATCCTTATCTAACATGAATCCTATGTAACAAGTGAAACCTGTCTAGTATGAATCCTTTCCTAAATGCCAGCATGTAGATACCAATACCCCTACATAACCCCTCTTAGAATTCCTATAACCTGCCCTAAACCCTAAAGCCCCAGTAAGTCCTGCATTTTGGCCAAGAATTCCAAGGCAAGGGGCCATTGTCTGCCTCTCTCCACTGCTCATGCATTGCGCCAAAGGGTCCACGTAGGGACATAGCATGTTTTCCCAAAATTAGGGGTACCATTTTGGGGGTACCTATAATAAGGATTATAATGATTAAAGTATTTGGAGGTTTATATTGGGGTCCCATTACTTCGGGAAACTACCATATACTTAGGGCTTAGATGCGCTCCCATATACCGACTTTGTGGCGCATGTATGAACTACATAAGTTCACAAACCTGTGGGCGCGTAGGAACAGAGGATTTCGGAGTTGACCCATGTGTAGGGTTGAGGATTCGGGGGCTTGGCGTCCGGATTTGAGCTTTAGGGGCGCAGGCGCGAGGAAAACAATTCCTCCCCTGCAGCTTGGGCACGCTGCAAGTACTCCAACCCATTTTCAAAAAAGAAACGCACCCAAATCCCCACTGCACAATCCCCCTGCAACACCCCAAAACTGTCCCTTAACCCTTGTGTATCCCCTTTCTGCATTGCCCAGAGCCTTTTTCACAGGAGCTGATGGCAGCACCGTAGCTGATAGCGTCTGGAGTGCAGCTGTGCGCGGGCATGGACGTGAAGATTGCGATTGCTAGCTTCCACTCCTTGGCTCAGGGTTTAGGGCTTAGGGGTTTAGGGGTTTAAGGTTTGGGGTTTATGGGCTTGGTGTTTAGGGTTTAGGGTCTAGAGCTTAGGGCTTAGGATTTAGGAGTTTTGGGTTTGGGACTTAGGGTTTAGGGTTTAGCTCAAAAGGTCCATGTAGCTGTACAGCTTAATTGTACATGAGCCCCAAAGTCATGACATGACAACTTTTTGGGCTTTAAGCATATACTATTTACTTACATGGATCACTTGGGATGCGCTTCCCCACCGCAGCCTCAGAAAAGGGCAATACGAATGCCACAGTCCTTCTACACAGAGGATGGGTATGTGAGCCATAATCTAAACTCCGTGAAGGCGGCAAACACTAAGGGTACAAATTTAAGGTCTTTGATAAAGAGGCCCTGTGGCAACAGAGGCCCAGACCCCTTGTTAAGCCATTCATGGGGCTTTCCTAGTCCCAGACGGTATCAGCCCCAAAACCCCCAAACCTTCCAGAAATACCCAACTGTCCTGCCCATTACTCCCCATCCTTTGAACCCAAAGCATCCCCACATAACCTATTACAATGCTTGTAGGAACCTCATGAAAACTTTTATGAGCCGTTTCCAAACTAAGGTTCCCCATGGTCCCGCTACCTCGGTAGTATCATGACCGCACAAGCGCAGGGACACCTGTCCCTTGCAGAACTTCACTACCATCGCTAGACGTGACACGCGAAATCAAAACCAAAATCCGGAATTCTGAAAGCCGCTCTAAACATTAAACCTTACCCTAGCCCTAAACCTGAAGCCTTTAAGCCCCAAACTCTAAACCTTGAACACCAAACTACCCAAATACATCTCGTGATGTCCAGGCTCCCGAGCCTCAGAACATGTGGTGATACCCACAGTGAGGTGCGCAGGGCTGAGCTGCAATCGGCTCTCCAATCCTCAGCTTTACTAAAGCTAGCCACAGAAAATCCTGAGATTTAGGATTTTTGATCTGATCTTCAATGCGCATCTATGGTTTGCTTAATATACCCTGTGAGGCTGTCGGGGGGTTTGGGGGTGATTGTTGTGAAGGGGTGATAAAAATGAAGCTCCACAGCCTGAAACTCAGCAAAAGTCATGGCTCGCAAGTGAAGTCAACTGAAACCTCCTGCTTTTACTCCTACTCTGAGAGAGCTTCAGCCGGAGTTGTTTACCATGACCCCGCCCGATTCAATCGGGTTTGAGGTTTGGGGAATTTTTCCCAGACCTTTGTTTCGAAGTGCAGACAAAGAACCCCGGGGGGAGGATTAATTGAAACGATCCTAACGCATGATAAGGATTCAAGATGAAGGGTTCCAAGTTCCAAGTACCGAAACATTTGGGCTGTACCAAAGAGTAGGTAAAATAATAGCCCTAAACCTTTGTATACTAACAGCCATGAAAGCCATCATTCTACATACCTTCGGGGTTTATGTAGATACCTAACACTAGAAGCTGCATTGTCTTTCGTACCAAACATACTAAGTTGAGCACTTTGACCCCAAGGACGGCTGCAAAATGGGGTTCATGTGCCTGGAGGGTTTAGGGTTTAGGACTTATAGCCTACTTATTAAAGGTAGTTATAACCCAATCAAGTCTAGGTAACTGTAGCTACAAGACTCATAATTCTGTTCTGACTACAGCTACTAAAGTAGGTTATAAGTACAACGGACCTCCAAGTAGGGACCGGAATCATGCACTAGAGAGACCCCCACGCCCGTGCGCACTACGATAAATTTAGGGCTCCAGGCCAAACATCATACGTGTGGTTATCAAAATTATGGTCCCTTTTTGGGGTGCCCTAAAAATTAGGTGCCGTATTAAAACAGGGATCCAAAAAGGGACCATAATTTTGACAACCACCCATATGTACTGTAATCTAAACTCCTCAAGGGCTTATATGGGTTTCAGGGTTGAGGGTCTTAACTCCTTGAGGGGTTATACAGGGTGTAGCGTTAAGGGTCATATAACTCTCTGAAAGGGGTTCTATAGGGGAGTATTATAAGGGTTATACAGGGGGATACGAGGAGTTTGGAGTATAGCTCATATGCTTTGCCAAAATAGATCCTACAGTTGTTCGTGCGCATATCTCACATGAACAGTCATCGGCACTTTCTCTCCTACCTTGAGAAGAAGTTTTGGAAGAAGTAGGGTTTGAAGGATGCCGGTTCAGCTGGTTAGCCCATGGCTTCTCCAAAGGGATCCGGGCATATTTGGGTTCGGGGCCTACAGTTTAGGGTGTGGGGCTTTGGGCTAAAGATGGTTTAGAGAAAAATGTGAGGACCCCCGGATTTGGTGAGGCCCGCTTGCTCATAATGTGTCTTCCTTTTGAACGGTGTACTGGTAGCCCTTAACCTTACGCCCTAAACCCTAAACCCAAAAGGGAGCTGTAGGAGCATCTGGGCAGAGTAGCAAGGCCCGAAGGTTCTTGGTTTAGGGTTTGGGGTCTATGGTCTTTTCAGCATGTGGGTCCCCTTTCATAAGCTTCAGATGGAAGACCAGAAGTAAGATGCCTATTGAGGAATCCTAGAGCCAAAGTATTCTTCCTGCCCACTCGGATCTCTGCTATCCATTCCCAAAGGCCCTGCAGCCCTAAATCCCTAAGAAGCAGCCTTTGAAGCCTTGAACGCCTCAACCCCAAACCCTCAAGGTGCGAAATAACAGAGCTACTCATGGGCAACAAGTCTCTGAGGCCTTCCAGAATTTTATAGATCAAGTCGGCCCTCTTGGCATGCTTTAACTCCTGGAGCACCTTCCAGCTTCAAGATCCAAGTTGCAGCGCCGCTTTCGGGCTTGGGGGCTGAAAGGTTCAGGTTTTGGGTTGAGGGCTAACCTTACACCCCTAAACCCTGAACCCCTAAGCCCTAAACTCCTAAACCCTAAAACCCTAGAACCCTAAATCCGAACATGAGCCTTCTAGTTCATGGCGAAGGCCATGAAAGGCTATGGGATGAAAAAGGGTGTAGGTTTGAAGTTTAGGGCTCATAGGCTTCAGGGCAAAGGTTACATGACCTATAGTCTACGCACCTTAAAGGGCATTGTGCGGGGGAGAATATAGGGTCACATAATTTCTGACTGCGGGATGCAAGGTTCTTGGGGAGCATGTTCCTTGTTTTAAGGGTTTTCGTGGACCCTCCAATGTAGTTCCGTTTTGGGGTTGGAGTGGTTTTGGGGTTAGGACTCTTATTGGGACTATCAAAAAGGTACTACATTGGAGGGTGTAGGTAGGGTTCTTGGGGATTAGTTTTAGGTTTCATCGGGTTTAGGGACAAGGACTACTCCTATCCGAAGCCTGCATTGTGGAGGTTGGTGTCCGGCACCACTGTTCAAGATTGGGCCGGCCGCGCTTTACCTGGGTGATGGGGCACACTTTTAGAGGGGTTATAGGGGTTGCCACAGGAGTTATATAGGGGCTTAGGGTTTGGGCTGGCTAATATACGTAAAGACAAACGCGGGTTGAACAGGGCTGAGGGTTTAGGGTATGAGGTTTACAGTTCAGTTCTTGCTGGTTTGAGGTTTAGGGCTGAGGGGGTTCTGTCTCAGAAATCACGGTCGCTTGTAGCCGGGCCCTCTTGAGGTATACAGAGAACCGCTTTTCTCAGAATACTGATAGCATATGTTGTAGTAGGAATCACATGTATAGCTCCTTTCAGCAGACACCACACACATGTAGTCAAGAATATTCCGCATAGACCAACCCACATATCATACCTAAGAACAAACACCTAAATGCCACAGGTAGAATTCCGGTGTATGCTCCGTGTTCCTCAGCGGGAGGGGTATGTGATTCCCTTTTCGCTAAGTTTCGTGTTGACCGTACTCTTATGCCCTTTTCTCGTCCGAACACCATTAACTCAACACAAGACGTCATGCAGGCCCGGAGTCCTAGATCTCATGCTTCTACACCAACATATCCTTTGAAACCCAGTGGTTGGACCAAGGAAAATTGCATTTCTACCCAAAGCATACCATACCCAAAAGGGACATGTTACCGTACCTAAATACATGAGTCTGCAATCCGCATTAAACCCTAAACCCCTAAACCCAAATGACTACCCACAGACAGGAACAATGGCAGTGGCACCGCGCGTCTGAAGCTTGAACGGTCCAAGGCCTCACAGTTCTAAAAATTGCACGAACTCTCCAGAAGGGTTCATGTAGGTACATAGTAGATGCTTACAGGGTTCCCTCATTTCTACTGTAACTTCGGAGCCCATGTATGTACGTTATAGCTACATGGACTCATTGGGTAGGGTATCCTCTTATAGCATTTACGAAAATAAGCATCACTTCCCTCCCCCCGCCAAGACCACATGGTCCGCTGAAGTACCGTGACATGACGCTGGGCAGGGTTTATTGCTAGGGGGGTTCGGGAGGATTGCTTTTAGGGGAAGGTGCTAGCTAGGATACCAACGGGATTTAGAGGCTGGTATGGGAATGAAAGGAGCGCAGTTCATCCAAAATTGTTATTAATACCTGATTCAGGCCCTGACGTCTAGGAATAATAGCTAGCTAGTCTTGGCTATTTGGATGCTCATAGGGCTTCCGGAAAGGTTCAAAGACATGTCTCACCTGTAAGGATTTGGTATGATTGGGTTTGACAGGCCTAGGAGTTAAGTGTTTAGGTTAGAGGTTTTGGGGTTTAGGGTGTAGGGGTTTAGGGTATACAGGTTTACGGCTTAGAGGTTTAGGGTTTTGAGGTATGGGGTTTGAATGTTCCTGATGGTATGTCTGAGGTCCACATACTCGGTCCGTATGTACTTAGGGCCCAAGATGGGTTCCTAAAAACCTATGTCGGGGTCACATGGGACCATTATGCTACATCTTTCGCACGCTAGGTCCCCAACCGGCATGTTTTACGTGATTCGTCATCTTACATAGTCGAGCCTTAAATCCCCATCAACATGAGCTTGAACAAATCCCAAACGTGCTTACCAGGTCTTCTCCAGGACACGAAAACCAATCTGGCAGCAGCGCAAGAGCATCGGGGCAAGCTGTACTCACAGCTGAACAACGAAAATTCACTATACGTCTGCCGAAGGAACTGGCGAACTCCAAGCCCGGCAATACCCCTTCTAAATGCAAGCACCCTTGGGGAACCCGAATTCGATGCCCTAAGAAAATCAGAGGAGTAGGGGTACCCCAACTCCTGACATAATGACCCTATGACAATCACATGCCTCTTATAAGGTCCTTGTTCGGGTTGGGGTTAACAAAATGTCCCTCTGTTCTAAGAATCTGCACTCTGCCAACGAGTGGCCTTGTCACTGGCCTCTGTACCTAACCTTGGCCTGGGGCAATAAACCACACAAGGAACAGACTCATCTTCTAGTCTAACCGGTTGCCGAATAAGAAAGATTCAAAGCTCTGGGTGGTGGGCGGGCAGTTGGACACCCTAAAACCAGCACTCTACAGCCTACACCCTAAAGCCTCAACTCAATACCCCCAAACCCTATACTTTAAGACCTATAAATTTTGAAACCTAAACCCTGAACCCTAAATCCCAAATCCTAAACCCTATAGTCCCCCTTAAGTAGATAGAATATGGCTTTGGGTATGCTATCATAAGATCCCCATATACCCCATGTTCTATCTACTTAAGGGGGACTATAAATCCTAAGCCATTTCAACCCCAACCATGAGACTGATCTATATATCAACCCCATGGCCTACACCTCAGGCTAAGCTACAGCTTGAACCAGAAATGCGCGCTGGCCGAAGATATGTTCCAGGTTTTCGACCGTGTGGGAAGACCAGAATTGCCATGAATTAACACGCCCTGAGATCGGAGATGGTAACAAGTTTGTCTTAGGAGGACTTCCCACCCTGTAATAGTGGCATAATAGAGATATATGAGGACCCCTAAACCCTAAACCCTAAACCCTAAACCCTTATCATCCCTTATAGCCACCCTTGCAGGGTGGGGGTCCACCCAAAGT
Source organism: Symbiodinium pilosum (assembly GCA_905231905.1). NCBI lineage: Eukaryota > Dinophyceae > Suessiales > Symbiodiniaceae > Symbiodinium > Symbiodinium pilosum. The sequence goes on along the minus strand of CAJNIZ010026291.1, from coordinate 28,590 downwards.
TTGTCACAAGATCAGCCCGAACCTCAAAACCCAATCCCGACAGCTGACCTAGACTCTTCTGTTCTGTCGTTCAGAAACTCTTGCTTCTCAATGCTGATAGAAATACTACTATATTGATATTCATATTAGGGCGTATGATTCCAAATATGCGGGGTTACTCTAGGGGATTTACTCACCTTCACCAGAAGTAAGCCCCCCACCCTAGAAAACACATATTTTCCAGAATATTTGGAATACACGAAAGAATCCAACAAACTTATCATTTAGGGGCAGTGGGAAGGTTCATCAGCAGCACAGGGGATCTACGAGGGATCGGAGCTAGATAGGTTTTTGCGGTATAATGCAAAACGACAAAACATTCTGAAATACGTATAAAGATATATATGTATATACGACCGCTGGACAGGAGAGCAGGACATGATTCAGTCAAAACTCTCTAGCCTTCCTAATTTGGCTGACACATGAGCTATAATCTAAACTCCTAGTATCCCGCTGAATAACCCCTATAATATTCCCCCATATCATCCCCTATATAACCCCTCTTTAAGGAGATTAGACTATAGCTCACAGGTGCATGATCAACGTGGCTCAACACTTCCCTGTGCCAGCTGGAAATTGTTCTGAAGGTAGTAGTCTGCATGACGCCCTGAGACTCCCTGAGTTTGCTGGACGGGGATGAAAAAGCGGGCCAAATCCCAAAGGGGTCCATGTAGCTATACGGTTTTGTTTAGGGTTTAGGGTGTACTTAGGGTCTAGAGAGGGTTCCTATATAGCTACTTTAGGACCCAAGTATATATCAAGTAGTATCTAGATGGTACCATGTAGAGTATCAATACTAGTAAGCAACAATATGGTTTAGGTCAATATTCACGATAATTATATGTACTTAGGACCCTTAGGGGAAGGAGGTTGGATCCCAAAGTTCATCTATGTCAGGTTGCCACGTGCAACGAGGACAGCGCATAAAGAGAACAATATGATTCTAACGTGTAGAATCGGAAGCAGGTTCTCATGAAACTTGGCAGGCTTACTGTAACTTACTGGTTCTTGGTAGGGAATACAAGGAAAGCTAAGCCCTATAAGATATATTACCATATTCTTTAATTACCCCCAGACCCTAAGCCCTATCTATCTATCTATCTCTTCATCTATCCATACATGTATAGATATACATATATATATAATGTATATGTAGATATTGACCCTAAGTAAGATAGAGTCTACTAAGTACCAGTGAGGTAAGCCTCTCGAAGGGGCATAAACCCTAAACCCCAATCCCTGATCCCTAATCCCTACACCCTTAACCCTAGATAGTAGTTTCCATTTTCTTTTCCATTATCCTAAAGTGTCCCCCATGTAACCCTTTAACCCTATAACCCTAAACCCTAAACCCTATAAACCCTAACCCCTAAGCCCTAACCTTTAACCCTAAACCCTAAACCCTATAAACCCTAACCCCTAAGCCCTAACCTTAAACCCTAAACCCTAAACCCTATAAACCCTAAACCCTAAACCCTAAACCCTAAGCCCTAACCTTAGTCCTGAAGAGCCTTGCCTTGACTTTGGCTGCGTCGCAGTTGCAGCGGCCCTAGCCAGTCTCTCTTGTTTAGGGTTTAGGGCTTAGGGTTTAAGGATTTAGGATTTAGGGTTTAGGGTTTAGGTTTCAAGGATTTAGGGTCAAGATTTAGGCTCAGGGTTTCAGGTTAGGGTTTAGGGTTTAGGTTGAACAAGTTTAAACGAATGAATGACTACCTGTCTGTTGTGGCCGATGACGGGGGCACCTTGCTTTTAAACTTTGGAGCGTTGAGATGAATTATGCACATGTGTTTCCTTACATACATGGGAATGTTAACCAGGGTTGTGAAAGCTTGAACCATAAAATAAACCCTGGACCCCAAACCCTAAACCCTAACTCTCAAACCTAAACCTACCCCAAGCTCGCCAAGGTTTGCTGCTATGGGGAGCGCATGGGGCTGAAGCGTTTGGGATATGGGGCTTCCAGAAAACAGAGGTCCCAATAAAGCGGGATATATTCTGGTATACAGATATGTACGGTTTAGGGTATAGGGTTTCCAACAACTGGAGGTGCCTTTTGGGGTCCCCATAACAAGGGTTATATCATTTTAGGGTCCATATTGGAGTCCCCTGTTTATGGAAACTACCATATCACGCTGAGATCGCGCCTCCTTTGCCCACGCAAAGCACAACTTCCCCAAATCGTGGGTTCGGCCTTGCGCCAGGTCTGAAAAATCATTTGGAAGTTGCTCAAAGTAAGGAGCCACCAAGGACGCTCGGGAAATATGTGGTGTAAACAGGATTAAATGGGCTACGCTGGATTTGGGGGCCCTCGAGGACACTCCGCATATGTGTGGATTACATGCGGGTTGTAGGCTCTACGCGCTAGATTTTTTTCGTGCCTGAACCTAGTGAGATTAAATTCTGTATCTCAAATACTGTACCCAAAAGGAGGATTGATGAACTTCCATCAGTGGGGAAGGTGATGAAGGAGCTCGGATAGCGATGTTATCTTCAAGGGTTGGCTTCCCAAAAGGACAGTCTGAATTTCGCAAAACCCAGAATATCTCCACTGCTTCAGAGATCTGAAGAAGAAGCAGTTCTCGAAGGAGTGGCCCCCTAGTTACATGAGCTACAGTCAATATTTCCTACCTGGATTAGGGTTTAGGGCTAAGGGTTTAATGGACAAAGTTTCCTTATTGTTGATTATATTCGTGACTCTACTAAACTACAGGAGGGACCACTATGTCCGTACAAAGAACTCGCATGACTACAATTCATGGCCTTGAAGCTCAAGCAAGTCATCTATAACCCTAAACCCTAAGCCCTATAGGTCTTTGGAGTTTAGGGTTTAGGCTTTTGGGCCACTTTTTCGAGGTCCTTACAGTAGGGATTATACATATCTTTGGGTTTGTATTGGGGTCCCTCCCGATTGATGAAACCTCCTTTTAACTATGACCCCTTGCAGGCTCACTGCCCTAATGCACAAGGTAGCCATAGAGGCACCAGATCTTTGACCACCCCTTGTATAGTCCCTCTTAAATATATAGAATATGGGTATATGGAGATCTTATTTTAATATACCCATGATCCATCTTCTATCTACTTAAGGGGGACTCTGCGTTGAGGAACTTGAACAGAGTGCTGTGAGGATTCTGGCCTGTCCCTGTAAAGAGGAGCTAGAGAAGGGAAGCCCAAACCCCTAAACCCTGAACCCTAAACCCTAAACGGAAGCATGCAAGCACACTCCCTTCTGCTGTTGCAAAAAGACATAGGTTATAGGATGCCGTACAGGCGCCTTAAGCAAGGGGACTTTTTGGGGCTTCTAGTAAGGCATCAGTTGAAGGAAGTAAAGACTTACTATTATCATTGCTATTCTTGTTATTACCAGTATGACTACTGTGACTATTGCTATTGTTATTCGTACTAATATGATGATCATCACTCTGTTTTTTTTACTACTACTACTACTACTACTACTACTACTACTACTACTACTAGAACTACTACTACTACTACTACTGCTACTACTACTACTTCCACTACTACTACTACTACTACTACTACTTCTACTACTGCTGCTACTACTACTACTACATCTACTACTTCTTCTTCTACTACTACTACTACTTCTTCTTCTACTACGACTACTACTACTATTACTACTACTACTAATACCACTGTTATTTCTACTACTACTATTAATACCACTGTTATTACTACTATTACTATTTCTCATACCAGGTGATTCAAAGAGGCCGGCCGTTGGTCTCTTCCTACGGAAGTAATCAAACTCCGCTGCATGCCGCACCTCCCGCATGTGGAAATGATGCTGCCCAACTCTAAGCCCTAAACCCTGAACCCAAACCTCAACCCTAAACCCCAAACCATAAGGGTCCAAGTATGCCATACCCAGGTACTTGGGATAAGGGTAATAGCCATTGTAATGCAGCTTTGGGGTAAATATGTGATTGTTGACTACGTGGACCCTTAGCATAACTAAGCCTTGTATCAACAATTAGGACCAGGATTGCGACGTCAACCTATCAACGTTGCCGGACGACACCCTAAAAGTAGCCGTGCGGCAGAAGTCATTGAAAGCCTCCGCAGTCAGAGGCGAGGTCATTTGAAGCCAAGCATTTTGTTCCCTAAGAGTCCACGGACCCAAATAATAGGATTTTATGGCCCGAATACTATAATATGAATGTTATGTGGGTCAAAAAGCCCTGTTATTGGGGTCCGTGGACCCGCAGGTTTTTTTTTTGGAGCTAGATTTTGGGGCTGAATTGCAGGGGGCTGCGGGGTCCAAGCCGCAGAAGTCTCTGCTGAAGGCTTCCGCAACTCTAGCAGGTCCAAGAATAGATTCCCGAGGGATCCAATTAGGTCAAAGTAGGTATCATTCATAAACTTCACGGCCCAATGTAGGTATTATTTGCAGACCTTCGTTTTGTGGGGATTGGATTAATACTCTAAGTCTCGAACTCCAACGCCGCAAACAGCATTTGCAGGGGCAGTGCGACCGAATAGAACACAGCTCCTCATACTCAACATGAGGCTCTCAGTTCCGCGCGGTCATACTGCCTAGTTCAGAATCCTTGCTGAGCATCTATTGCTCACCGGCTGGAACACGACAGTTTCTCAAAGTGGACATAGGATGTTCGGTGTTTGTTTGTTCTCTGGGCCACTGGTCAGTGGAAAATTGTTGAGCGTGTTAACGTTTTCCAATTTTCTGGGTGCACGTTGAGGTTCCCGTTTTTGATCAGCGTGTGATCGTTTTCCAATCGAAAAGCCTCTGTCACGAGTCCACTATCCATCCTTCGTATGTATATATATATATATGTACATACATATATACCCTATGACTGAAAAATGCGCATCATATAGGAGCCATAAGGACTCAGACGGTCCCGTTGCTTCACCGAAGCAGCGTTTGTCAGCGTCTGACCCCGATGCCCTGGAATCACGAAACCTGTAAGCCCGACTCCAGGTGCCTTCCGCTGTGTTGCCTCGTCAGAGGCCTGGCGCAGAAATAGTTGCAGAACATAGTTACTGAAGTCTATGTGAACTATAGTCTAAACTCCTAGTTTCCCCCTTAATTGATAACCCTATAGTAGTCCCCTATATGAACCCCTCTGAGGAGTTTATAGACTATAGCTCATGTGAATCTTGGTTCTTTGGTGGTGTAGGCTGACTTCTAACTCCACCCCAACACAAATTTGAAACCCAACCTTGGGTCATGTTCACCCTGAACCCTAAACCCTAGACCCCATACCCTATAATCCCTAAATCCTAAACCCCTAAACCCTAAACCCCTAAACCCTAAACCCTAAACCCAAAAGCGTAAACACTAAACAGAGGCCTGTAGTCCCGCTAGTGCCTCTTCCCTGGCTTCATGTTACTTCATTACTTGGCAAGTTCCCAAACTTAGGATCCCATTTTGGTACCCCGAAAAATTCGGTGCTGTACTGTAATCTTTAGCCAACACTACTTGGCACTTAGGACCCCTAAGGTCCAAGCCAAGTCCCAAGGAGAAAAGGGGCCATCAATTTTGCGAACAACTCACATTACGGGGGAAACAAGGCCTCCAAACAACACACCTTTCAGGGTGTAGGGTTTGGTAGTTTCCGAAAATGGGGGCACTCCAACATAGATCCTAAAATACTACAACCGTTATACTAAGGACCCCCAAGAAGGTACCCCGAATTTGAGGAAAGTCCCGTTTCGGGTTTGGGGTTTAGGGGATTGTTCAGACCGATGAGTTGCGTCAGTTGTGGCATTCAGTGGGATTTAGGGTTTAGGGTTTAGGAGTGGGGATATAGGGATTTAGGGTTTAGGGTTTAGGATTGGGGATATAGGGGCTTTAGGGTTTAGGGGCTTAGGAGTTTAGGGTTTAGGCTAGGGGTTCAGGAGTTTAGGATTGGGGACTTAAGATTTCGCACCCTGTGCTCCAATATATGCCAAATCCCTACGCCTCCACCGTGGCGCGAGTGATATCAATACCAGAATCTCAGTCCTGGGACTTATAGATGCCGGTGATGCACAAAATCCTGGGCTTCCGGTAAGGAACTTGAATTTAAGTCACCATATCAGAATGGGTATATAGTAAATCAGGGGGGTTCGTTATTTGTTTTAGTAACTCAACGTAAGTTACGCAACAACAACCCAGAATCCTGCAGACCCTAATTATACACTACGCAAGTCCTGGGAAATTGGGCAGTATAGTACACTAGAGTCATGCAGGTTCTTTTTCATAGGCAGTCTGTACGGGCTAAACAAGGATGAGTAAACCCTAAACCCTACACCCTAAACCCTAAACCCTAAACCCTCATGGAAAATGTAGACATCCCGGATACCTGACGGGATGAACACCATCCCTCTAGGTTTGTGGGAGATCCCGGTAGAGGTATGTCTAGGATGCAGTTAAGGGTTTAGGATTTAAGGTTTAGGGCATCACGGTGCGAGAGCCGACCTTTGGCCTTTCCTTTAATACCCCAAGGGTCCATGTAGTTATATGGTATATACTTGGGCTTTCAAGTGGGTATATGGGAACCCCTTTGGGCCCTAAGTATATACCATATACCTACATGGACCCTTTGGGATAGCTTGCTGAAAGCTACAGAGCCCCGCCTTGGCTGCACCTCGTAGCGCCGCCGGCAAGGCAGCCCGCTGCCGAACGAGAATGCAGCTGGGAGGGCACAAGGCCTGTGCACAGTTGATCACGGAAGTTCGTGGTGATATGATTGTCTTTGCGACGGGAGCAGCTGGTACTCTTGTGGTTGCCTTACGTAAGAACTTCCTTGTATGCTGGACAAAACAGGTTGGGCACAGTTTGGGTGCCTCAAGGAAGACAATCATCATTGTGCAGTACAGAAATAACGTTGTGGTGCTTAGACTGAAAATGCACCGCCGTGTAGTCCGCGGATGGCAGTCTGGGCTGATGATTTTTTCCTGTGATGAGATCCCAATAGACTTACAGTATCAACACTTCTACTCCATATGGCTTGCTGCGGTTGACGCCTTAGCCATCAGACTGCTGCAAAAACCCTAAAGCAAGGTGGAGGAGTTTGCCTGGTCCCAAGGCCCTTCCGGAAAAAAGAAGAAGACAAAAAACACCAACATCGCATTTGCTCGGCCGGGACACCCAGTGTTACACTGATCGATATCTCTCGGGGACCCTACATACCTTTACAGAAAACCGTAACCGCACTCTTTCTCAGAAGGTTGATGCAGAAGATCCTGCGCGATCCTGAAGTACTGTAATACTATCATTCCAAAGGCTTATGGCATGAGGTGCTCTGGGTCATGCAGGATTTTGAGCATCAACTCCTGCATGTTCGGAATCAACCAATATTCTCTACATGATTCATGGACGTGGGTTCCTATTAGGGGATATAGCAGGGACCCTACTAAACGAGACCCCTACGTCCACCCTTAACCGTCCCTTGGTACATAACCCTAATATTGGCAGTAGCTCATATCATCTAACCCTAAATCTCAACCCTAAACCCTAAACCCTAAACCCCAAACCGCCTCTAAGCCGACCCGCATCAGCGCTTTTCGCAATGCAGGCCCTAGGAGCAGCACCCAAAGCCTGAGGTCCCTTTAAGGTTTAGGAATTAGGTTTGAGGGTTAAGGGTTTAGGACTCAGGGTTTAGGGTTGAGGGTTTAGGACTTAAGCTAAGGGTTTAGGGTTTAGAACTTAGGGTTTAGGGTTTAAGGCTAAGCGTTTAGGACTTAGGGTGTAGGGTTAAGCGTTTAGGACTTAGGGTTCAGGGTACAGGGTTTAGGACTTAGCTAAACCTTTCCAAGTAGTACCGTTTTGGTAGCCCCAATAACAGTCCTAACCGAAGGACCTACATTGGAGGGTGCAGGTAGGGTGTAGGGTTTTAAGGTTTTGGGTTTGCCTGAGGTCCCCTTGCCGCCCTGGTTTGGGTTTAGGGCATGGTTCTTCAGGGATTCCTGTTCATTCTCCATTTTCTGTTCCATCTGATTCTCCATTATTGGGGCATATATCCCTAAACCCTAATCCCTAAACCTTGGGTCTTAGTCTTGGGAAGTACCAAGCCTTGAGAAGTTTTCAGGTGGTGCTCATGGGAAAAGCTTCAAGCTTCAAGTCCCGGAAAGCTTGGGCCCCAGGACATTGGGAAAAACTGGAAAGCTGTTAAGGAAGATAAATTAAGGTACCAGAACAAGGAAACCCCGACATTTACTATGTACCCAAACTCATGGAAACTCATAAGTTAAAAAGGATGGCACTTGGCACTTTGGGGTTCAGGAGGGTGAGAACCTTGCGTTTACAATTTGGTTAGGACAGGGGTCATGATGCAACTATTGCGGGCGCTTTTGCAAGCTTAGAGGTCCAGGTTGCAGTTGGACAGGGTTGCGTTGTAAGATTTAACTGTACTCCCTTATTCTAATATACCCAAAGCCATATTCTATCTACTCAAGGGGGGGCATTCAAGGTTCACCAAGGACGATGGAGTGGACTTGGTTTTAGGGTTGCGAGGTCCAGTGACTAAAGTTGAACTATCTGGGTCCTTGCACAACAAAGATCATAATCAAGGATCGGGCACACTGCCTGATGTAGAGGTTTCGCGATTTAGGGCTTCAGAGCAAAGGTTTGCTATTTGGACCTGGACCGAGCTCTTACTGAATGTTCAAATAGGGTCAGAAACCAAAGGGTAAAAACCACAAGACTGATCTAATCTACATACAGGCCAGCATCAATGCCAGAGCCTTTGGATTCGAGGTAAAGCCAAAGCCTAAGCTTGTCCAGACAGCGCAGCCAGTCTAGGGCCCAAAAGCCATACAGGGGGTTGCCTTGAAAGGCGAAAGGCATGCCGCGTTTTGTGGTTTTGGTGCGGAAAGCCACACCGCGCACAACATGAGCAACTGAGGCTGGTCCAGCGGACGTGGGAAGCATCTGCGAAGCGGAGACTAGCCCAGACACAGGCGAGGATGGATGTCCGTTGCTAAGTGAGCACCGTGCAATTCTGGGTAATCTGGTGCTTTCAGGCATCCCGCTACCCAAACACAACCCTAAGCCCTGAAGGCCCTAACCCTAAACCCTAACCCTAAAGGTCCTGCGGCGCCAACGTCCTAAAGCAAGGGATACTCCCAGAATCATGTCAGGGTCGACGTGGAGATTTCGTGGATATTGCCCAAGAAGCCGTCGAAGCTGGGCTTTCTTCAAAATACCGACCTGCTGTGAGACATCACAGGCTACCGCCCGAATTACTTCTTGTTAGGGTTTAGGACTACGCCCTCA
>CAJNIZ010026280.1:20512-78991 GCA_905231905.1 Symbiodinium pilosum | reverse complement strand
CCTAACCAGAAGCGCTGTGATCCCCAGACCATGAAATCATGTGAGCTATAGTCTAAACTCCTTAAAAGGGGGTTATATAGGGGATTATATAGGGGACTACTTTAGGGGATATTAAGGGGGATACTAGGAGTTTAGACTATAGCTCACATAACCCCTAACATCCTAGCCCCCGTTTGTTAGGGGTACACTGCTTCCCCGAGGGTATCGCATTTCAGCGGACTAGCTTTATATTATGCAAGAAACCCAGATAAGAAGACAAACCCTAAACCCTAAACCCTATCAACCGTATCCCAGCCCTAAAAACCCTATCAACCATATCCCAGGCCCTAAGACCTAAAAGACCTAAACCCTAAATCCTTAGCCCTAATCCCTAAACCCTAGAAGCAGTAAGGAACCAGTCAGGGTAAGTTCGTTGGGTCTCAGCTCGTCGGCCTTAGGGTCTCAGGACCCTAAACCCTAAACCCTAAGTGTCTAGGCCCAGGGTTGGTTGATATCTTGGTTTCTAGGCGTTGGGCCCAGAGTAGGTATCATCCCCTAAGGGTCCAAGGACCCAAATAATAGGGTTTAGGGTGTTAGGGTTTAGGGTTTAGGGTCCATGGACCCAAATAATAGGGCTTTAGGGCCCCAATACCATTGATGTTATGGTGTTTGGGCCCTAAAGCCCCATTATTTGGCTCCTTGGACCTTTAGGGATCTATAGACTGTTCACAAAACACCACCACCCTTGATTTGTAAATGCAAAGGAGTATACGTCGAGAGTCTCAGAACAACTCCTATATACCCCCTAAACCCTGCACACCCTAAACCCTAAACCGTATACACTGCGACCTTGCGTGGGAGCCAGACTCTCTATAATCCCAATGCTTCATATATGTAAACCTTGTTGAGAAGCCATTAGACCCCCTGACCCCAAACCCTGTACACCCCTAGAGCAGGGACTTCAGTGTATCCATAATTTCAGAAATTCCCATATGGTCCTAGAAAGCCTAATACCCCTTAATTCGAGAAGATAACTTAAACCATGCTAGGCATCCTAGTATCACATAGGGTATATTCCCCCTAATTAAGGGATTTTCGGCTTTGTAGGGGAAGGGACGATTGCAAAATGGAAGCTGAGCCTCCCAAGCCTTGAACTCCATCTGGGTCCGAGCGTCAGACAGGTTCGGTGTGTGAGATCTGAAAGCTTAGGTTTTGTAAGGGTTTAAGGGTAAGGGTGGATTCGGTAGTTGTAGGTCTTAGGGCTTATGTGTTTGGGGGGGGTGGAGAAGAGGGTTGTGGATCTTGGTGTTCATCATTTAGTGTCGTGAAGCTGTGCTGTTGCATTGTTGTGGCGCTACTGTGAAATAGATGCCAAGGGTGTAACTAGCAAAGACAGAAGGTTCCCATGGCTCACTGATGCTTCAGGGGGAGTGGGAGAGTGAATGTAGGGGCTATACGCGGGGAGCTTATACTGACTACTAGAATGATCCACTCCCCCACTCTCCCTTAAGCACCAGCAAAGATAAGAGCTACCGGCCATTGTGTTGGCCGGTAAATCTTTAATCAAACCCAAAGATACCACGCATTCCTGACAATTCCTAGTATGATTGCTATGTCCTGAATTAGGCTGGATACTGAAAACCCTGCATGACCCTAAGTACCTTAGAGAATGAATTGTCGTACTATGTTATACGGTACTAGGGTCATGCAGGATTTTCGTATCCACAGTAGGGCCGCCAAGTAAGTAAAACCCAATCCTTAGCAGTATTCAACAGACTTATCAGGGCTTCAAAGAATAGAGGTACCTTTTTGGGCGACCTATAACAAGAGTGATAAATCTAGGGGCCATAGCATTTGGGGATCTATACTGGGGTTTCCTGCTTATGGAAACTACAGTACGATATAAGCACAGTTTTCATTTCATCTTCCATGTACTCTTCTCTTCCATTCGATTTCTAGTATCCTAAAGCCATTATGCCCAGAAATCCCAGAAACTTTTACATTGATATAGCCTTCTCGAATCTTACAACCTCCGACCGAACCATGCAGTTGGCTCTGACATGCTTGATGCCCCAGAGAGACCTATAAACAACCCAAGCAGGAGGCCTCCGCGCCGCGCAGAATTTCATAAAGGGCTTAGAATCTTGGGTTGAGGGTTTAGGATGTTGGGATTAGGGCTACCCTAAACCCTAAACCCTAAACCTTTGGGTTGGGAGTTTAGGATGTTGGGTTAAGGGCTCACAGCTGAGGTTTTAAGATCTTGGGGTTAGGGTCATTTAGGGTTTAGGATCGTGGGTTTTAGGCTTTGAGTTGAGGGTTCAGCATCTTGGGTTTAGGGTTTAGGATCTTGGGTTTTGGTCCTTGGGTTCAGGGTTTAGGATCTTGGGCTTAGGGTTTAGGACCCTGGATTTAGGGTTTAGGATCTTGGGTTTGGGGCTTTGGGTTGAGGATTTAGGATCTTGGGTTCAGGTTTTGGGCTTGTGGTTTAGGGTCTCTTGTTTAGGGTTTTAGATGTAGGGTACCTAGAGTGACCTAGACCCTTGGAGCAAAAGGCAAAGACGTCAAATTTTAGGTACAAATCCTGCTTGATAGGCAGTTACACTGGCTACTCTAAGTAGGTTCTATAGGCCGTCGTAGAGACGACTGTGTTTTCTTTGCCAAGCAGGTAGCTTGGGTACTTTTGGTAGTGTCGCTTTCTGGTTCTGACGTAGGTTAGGTTGAACAGACATGACGTTTTGGCCGCCCCCTCCATGACGGTTGCAATCCCCCAAGTATCCCTCGCACCACGCCCAGTCAGTAGGCTTAGGCCCTAGGCCCTAGGCCTGGCACTCGCAGATTCTAATCCCCCAAAAATGCCCTCAAAGAGGTACAACATAAACTGCATCAGCTTGACAAATTTCCCATGAGGTTTTCCAGGGGTACTTAGGCCCTCACATCTCACATTCCCTTTCTTCCGGGGACATACGAGTGTTTGCTTTCTTTCTTGCGCCTACCTAACAGAATATTCAGTATCCCGGATCAGGAACTACATAGGCAAGTCTGGGTAGTGGATACTTCCTCAATCTGGAAGGTTCTCTTTCAGGGGAGGCGCATGATGAAATCTCTTCTGCCTGCCCTAGCCCAGGTAGGTACCCTAAACTCTAAACCCAATCAATACACGACATGACCGCAGCCGCTCTTGCGCTTGTTGCACCTGAGCCATGCCCAGGGTTTAGGGTGTAGGGCTTAGGGTTTAGGGTTGATTTTTTAGGGTACAACATGCTGAGTTTCCAGTTACTAAAGGCCAATATAGACCCGAGCATACTGGCGTCTTCAGTAACAAATCTGCAGGAAGGCTCTGAGTTTTGGAAAGCTCAATTTACTCCTTGGGACTTAGCTTGAACCTTAGACCCTTAACCCTTTCGGATTCCCTCTTATTCCTATTATAGGTAATTAAGGGTTAACCCTTTGTGGGGGTCCTAAGTGCCGCGTAGTTTAATTGGGTCTGTGATAGCTACGCCAATTTCTGCATCTTCGGGATGTAAGTCATGAAGTGATATGCGACTTTTCGAATAGTGTTTCCGAGGGAGACCTCCATTGTCCTCATAGCCCCCACATATCCCTAGTCCTTATGGGTACCCCTATTTGAGAGACTCCCAGATCTACACCGGGTTGAAGGTATTTTGTGGAAACACCATCCACAAGACTTGATGCTGAGAACCAGCTTCTTCCCGACCAAGCTGCCCCCCCAACACAGAGCCAAGGGAGTGTAGACATCAGCACGTATTTCTTCTCTGCTTTTCAAAATATGCAAGCATAACAGGATGGGGTATGTTGACATGTATTGAACTGAAACCATTCCCATTATCAGAAACTCGTATTTATGCAGTTATTGATGTGACAGTATCCTTCAGTGCTATTCTCAGAGCTATATCAGTTTGTGGACGGATCTTGCTGGTGATGGTCAGGAAAGAGAGGCAAAAGTGCTTGTCGCACCGTACTACCTATGCCAACTCCTATGCTGGTCCCATGAGCAATTCTTTCATTTCCCACCAGCAACCCCAGTCTCTACACCCACAAGCCCCAATCTCTACTAATCTTAAGGACTAAACCCCCAACCAAACCACCCCCAATTCGTACTAACAGCCTGCAGATAAGGAATTCTTGAACTGTTGTTAGCCGCAGAGGTCTCAGGGTCAAAAGCAGTGCAGGGCAAAGCTTTCGGCCCAAGGACTCAGAGCGGAGGCCGATGCGTAACATAGGTGACCTGTCTCCACCTCGCAATATCTGCTTGCAGGGAGGTTGTAGGCAGCTCTAGAATGGGGATATATGGGTTCTATAGAGGTTTATGGGGATTTACGACAGTCTTGGGGTCTATATGGAGGTCCTCTGTGTATGGAGACTCCAGATTACTTCAGCAAGCTCGCTGCTCTGCGTGTCATTGATGGCGTCCCCTGTCTGATTGGTTTTAGCGTGTCTTGGACACCTTCGCAGAATTCTTGTCAGAGTTGCGTCATTGTTGAACATGCTCTTTAACCCCAGAAGCCCAGAAACACATAGTTCTATCCGAAATAGTATCCAAGTAGTGAGCCAGCAAAAACAAGCTCGACACATGAGATGCGGAGGCCCTTCAAACGGTACTGGAGCCTCACCGTGCTGCACCATGAAGGGTTCGGGGTTGCGCGCAGTCTCCAAGTATTCATCAAACTTTTACTTTACACCCCAAATGGTATACCATACGCTAACCCTGAACCCTTATGTATATACATGTATAGTAGCTTCCAAAGAATCGATACTAAAGTTGCCGCTAATTTGGGGAACCAACCTACATTAGGTACTTCTTGGCCGAGTACTGTGATCCTCGGGCTATGATAGAGGATGAGACAGGCACCAGGATCTGCTCAGCTGGGCGTCCGTCTGTGCAAACACTCCCTGTAAGGGCTTCAGCGTTCAGGGTTTAGAGTTTAGGGTATGTTTGTTGTGTTTCTTCTAATTACTCAGGAATCTGCAGAGAGTATCTACTAGGGGCACTGAGGTCTGCAATCAGGGCCTGCTCTGGGCTGTTATTTCAAGCCTGTACAACCCCCCCGCTGTAGAAGCCTGAATAATGCCTAAACCCTAAACTACTAATACTGTGTACTCAGCTTCCTTGTGCAATCATATTTTGCGGTATATACCTCAAGTAGACCTCGAACTCATTAAAGGGGGGTTATATGGAGGATTATATAGGGAACTGCTAGACGGGTTATTAAGGGGGATACTAGGAGTGTAGACTATAGCTCACATGATATAGGTAATAATTTAAGCTCCAAGAGGACGATACCAATCGTTTTACTCGGATTTGGGGCCTTAAGGGCATTTCTGAAAACGAACGTCACTTAAGGTCCCGAGGCCCTAAACCCTCAAACCTTAACCCTAAAACCCTTAAACCCTAAACCCTAAAACCCTGAACCCTTAAACATGCATGTTGCCCCAACAGATGATAGGGAGTCTTCTTTGTGGGTTCTGCCGGGATTGCTTTTGAAGTGCGATCTCAGTCTCAATGGCGGGAGCCTAGATCCTAACCCAGAGGGTCCAATTACCCAATAATTAAGTACTTGGGGTAAGGTTTAATAGTACTTATAGTACAGGTTTGGGGTAAGTATATGATTATTGACTACTTGCTCCCTTAGAATAACGCCCTAAACACTACAACGGCTATACCGTAAGCCCTCCATACATCCAAAGCAAAGGAGCGCAGGAGCCTTCAGGGTGTTCTGGTCAGATTTTAGCATCTTGGCTCCTGTTTTGGGTGGTGCTCGTAAATGAGGGCTTGGGGTTTGGAACTCATTGTTTCGGGGTTAGGGCTGAGGGTGGCTTTACTGGTTTCTAGAACCATTGCTTGGTAGCATTCTTCTGGTTCTCCATGCTTGTAAATGTTCGCGCTCCTTGTTAGCATCTTGATTGGCTTGCAGCTTTTAGGATGACTTGCAGGCTTAGGATGACTTTGCAGGGATATCTTGGATGCTGCCCCGCCCTCAGTAACAGTTGTTGCATGGTATGAAATTGTATACAGCACTTGGATCTTTGGCTTAGTAAATCTACCTACTATCTCTTATAACCCCTCTTGTAAGCCCTTTCACCCAAGTTACTATAAACAAGCTTACTAAACTAAATCGAGAAATCCTCCAAGCACCTATTAGTACCCCTATTGTAGATTGTTATTCTGGCGGGGGACGGTATTATACTTTGAGGTTCAGGTTAATTACACCTAGAGTACAGTTGTGCCTAAAGTCAAGAGCCCAATAAGTCTCTTAATATGGTTTTAGCTGGGTTATTATAGTACCTCCTGGAAGAACTTTGATCAACATGGGGTACATGCATATAATTGTTGGATGTGGGCAAATATGTATACATATATGTATTGTATCATGGGAGATACTGTATGTATAGCATTTAAGTAATGTATTCATGAATGTATGTACGTACGTACGTCTGCTTGTTTTTTGGTATATCTACGTGGGCATGCATATGGGAGCCCGAGTTTTCAGAAACCACATTTGGGCCGTCTCAATGCATTGTTTGACTGTTGATTGTGTCAAGTCGGACACCCCTTCACGATGCCGTCTCACAGCAGGGCACGTAGTGCCAGAACAGCAAGAGCAAGATGCAGATCCTGTATCTGGACAGAGAGACTTTGCGGTTGTTTGGGTTGCAGTCTGTGTGTGTGATCGGAAAGCTGCTCATATGACAGGATCCTCAAGAATGGCTCATCTGGCCACGTCGAATCTCCCACACACCAGTAAAGCCATATACAATGAGCGTATCCATTCTTGAGTACTGGGGACCTGCACACACGCTGCAACAGATTGAATTCTTTGTTCGTCGTTATACTGCAGACGACTAAGCGGAATTGAGGCGCACTGAGACATCCTTATGTCCTTGTTGTGTTCTTTGTGTTTGAATTTGTACCACTGACATTGGCACTCTCTGAGCTTTTGGAGGCGTCTTCCAGTGTGAAACTCACTGTTGTTTATTGTGCGGCTCAGAATGACACTGCGCGGTCCTATGAGATTGCAAACGTCATCGTCAAGAGAATCAGTAGGCGCCTTTCATTGTCAAATCCAAGCAGCCCACAAATCATATTGTTCATAGACTTGAGGGCCCAAAATAGGCATCATTTATGGACTTGAATCCCCATGCCTTGTTTTCTAGAACACGTTGCTGTTCGAAACCTGCCGTCTGAGCCGTCGGGCCCCTGAAGCAGCTACCCAGGCTCTCAAGGTCACCAATGGGCATACAGCCAAAACAGCCGGGGCGATTGCTTTGGGGCGTGCTTCAGCTACTTGGAGGCTCAGGGGAACTTAGTAGGTAAGCGCTAAAGTAACTTTTATGCCCATGATTAGGCTACTCACTACGTCCCCCTTACTATCAAAGTATGACATTCAGCACTGCAAGTAGGGTTCGGGTTACTGTCTAGGGTTCAGCAGTGTGAAAATTCATTCATTGAGCGGTCACGCTTTTTCGGGTTCATGCGCACTAGGATCTTGTGTTCGGAAATCCAGCACCTAAGCAGAGAGCCCTGTGTCATCCCCGTGACACACTCAACATGTAAGAGTATTTGATAGGGGACTCCGTAGGAAGCAGTTTCACAACGTAGTACCTTATTTCGGGATATTGTCGTCCCCAACATGAAAACCTCCTTTTCGCATGGTTTCTGTAAGAAGCATAGAATCTCAGCCCCCCAAAAACGGTCGAATGCCTTTTTGCTTGCGGTTTAGGGATGAGAGGGTTTCTCAGCACGGGCACAAGGGCTTTCGTCCCACGCAGGAACAGCCCCTGAGCACAGCCAATAAATTTCAGGATTCAGGGTTTAGGACGAAATTCTCAAGGGGCCTGGGATGTTTCAAGCAGCAGAGTTAGTATCATCCTAGTATACTTCAGGCTCCACAACGGTCCTATGTGGTTTCTGATCCTGAAGCCGTAGTTCGCAACGCTTACCTTACCAGTGCATTGCGGATTGTTTAGTCTTCACATGCACCTGCGAAATGTTGGCGCGGAAGCCTAAAACATAAACCTACCCGGACCTTCACACGTTGCCCTTTAGGGGAGTTGTCCGTTGTCGAGAAGGGCCTGGACGAAGAAATTATCCACAACATCGCGGCAACCCCAAAGAAAAGTTGGGTGAACTGGAGGTAGGGAGGGCAGGGCAAGTTGATATTCATGTAATGCCTGATTGTTCCTTATACTGTCACTGCTACCATAGAGAGCGCTGGTGCTCAATGTTTATATACCCACTTAACATTTGAACTGCCGGAAAACTCCCCAAACCCGCACACAAAAACATCTTAAGCCCCACGCCCTGAAACTTTAGCCCTAACCCCTAAACTCTCTATATCCAAAATCCTCAGCTCTGAACCACCCGTATGTTTGGTAGACCCTGCCCCTAGGACCCAAAGAGTATGATTCTGGGTGCTAAAAAGTATTTGGGACCCACAAAGACCTTGATTTGTGTACGCGATTTAGGGTTTGGAGTTTGCGTGGTTGTAGCATACTTCCCATTAGGGTCCAAGGACCGAAAGAATTGAGTCTTAGGGCCCCAATACCATAATTAATACTATCAAAGGTATTTGGTCCCTAAAGCCCTATTATTCGGGTCCTTGGACCCTTAGGGTTTCCATCGATGAGCATTTGCTCAGAATTATCTGCCGGCAGTAATTCGGGAAGGTTTTTGGCTCCAGTTATTGCACTCAAGGCCCAATATGGGATTTTCTTAGAACCCTAAACCCTACATCCTAAACCCTAAACGGGAGACATAAAGGATGAAGAGGGATCATGAGGGGATTCTGGGAGTCCTTTTTAGAGATCATGCCGTGATTGTCGTGACAAATACCAATATGTTACATTGCATGTCGTATGCTGGTTTGTTGTAGGCCTTTGCCTGTCGTCCAAGCGTACTGCCAGAATCAACATGTTATATACACGGCGTCCCACATCTCGGGTCTGGACACAACCCCTTTCCCAGAGGGTCCATGTACCCAATAACTAGGTACCTGGGATTTGGGTAATAGTACTTACAGTACATCTTTTTGGTAAGTATATGAGCTATAGTTTACTTTTCCCGTATAATATTCCCCATTATAGCTCATATTATCATTGAGCACTTCGAGCTTAAGGGTTTGCGCCATCTATGGTCGTCCTCTGGCCGTGTTTTGTCTACCACGCGGCCTCCTCTGTACATTGATACTCCCCCTTAACTAGATAGAATATGGCTTTGAGTATATTGCAAGAAGATCCCCATATACACCATATTCTAGCTACTCAAGAACGACTATAACGCTAAGCTTGACATCTCACACGCGAAACCTCTAAGCTTGAAGCCCCATCATATAAACACTCTATTCGCAGCCCTAGACCCGCAACCCCAAACTCGAAACTCAACTCTAGAGCTTCCAGTGTAGTTTTTTTTTAGTGGGTCCTTCTACTAAAGCTAAGCCCTAAACCTATACCAACCACAAACAAATATATTTCAGGGTCCAGGTATCTAATTCTAAGCCCTAAACCCCAAACCCTAAACCCTGAACCCCAAACCCTAAACCCTAAACCCCAAATGCCCCTCAGCATGGGTAGCCCGGGTTCGTTCGCAGCTGCCGTGGATGCAGCCGCCGCAGAGGCGTGGGATCTTTTGCGGCTCAGACTTTGTTGTTTTAGGGCTTAAGGGTTTAGGGTTTAGGGTGATGGTTTAGAGTATACCGAGAGTAACCAATGTACCTGTCCATGAGGGTTTCGTACCTGTTGAGCTTTCAAATCTTTATCTTTCCGGTTGCTCTAGGTAGAGTTGAGTGTTTAGGGTTGAGATTGTGGAGTTCCAGGGCTCAAGGACGTGTAGGGATTAGGTCTCTGGGCTTCAAAGTCATTTTTCAGGGTGTAATTAGCTTTTAGGGTGTATAGGGCTTAGGGGTCTCCATAACCCCCTAGGTTCTGGGGAATTATGAAGATCATGGTTAGGCTGTGTGGGGCCCTAACCCTAAGCGTCCAAGTACCCAATAATCAGGTACTTGGGATTTGCGTGCTAGTAATTGTAGTGCAAGTTGGGGGGGAGTATATGATTATTGGGTACTTGGACCTTTAACGTAAGACCCCTAAACCCTAAACCCTAAACCCGGACTGCCTTGAAATTCAAGAAATTCATGTTTTGGGGGCGCCAGGATGGCATTGGGCCGTGAGGCTTGTTGGTGTTTACCTGTAACCCCAATTATTACCTACAGTCTTATAGGAAATACCCACTAAATAGGGGGTTATTGGTACTAAACTGTAGGTAATTGTGGTTACAGGTAGTTCAGCAAGCCTTTTCAGTGCTTCATGGCATTCCTTCAGAGTTTAGAAATTGGGAGGTTGTAGGTTTCGACATACGGATCAAGTGAGCTTTGTTCTCAAGACTTTCAGAGGCGCAGATAGGCTCTTGGTGATTTGATTGCGCACACAGTGAAGACCTAATATGGTAGTTTCCCTGAACAAGGGGACTCCAAGATAGACCCAAAACTACGATAATCCTAAATCGGAGCCCCAAATGGGTACCCTCGTCTGGGAAACCCCATAATCCCAAGACTTGCACTGCGCAATTTTGCGCGTAGCTTGGGTTGAACTTTGAGAACCAAGTTCCTGAACATTAAAAATGCTCCAGCTCACCGAGTCTTATCAAGAGGCTCAACACTCATGACCTGCACAACCCTTAACCCTAAACCCTAAACAACCTTAAACTCTTAACCCGAAACCCTAAACTCATGACAGCGTCATGGAGTGTGATGAGAAGTCTCGCAGGTAGATTGTTCCCGGCATGCTACAATGCCCACGGTTGAAGGTTTGGGGTTTGGGGCTCTGCGGTTTAGGGTTTAGGGTTTAGGATCTAGGGTTAAGGATTTAGGATTTAGGATTTAGGGTTCTTGGTTTAGGGCTTTGGGTTTTAGGGTTAGGGTTCAGGATTTAAGGTTTAGATCATACTAATTAGGTCGCCCTCCCTCCCCCAGCCCCTATAGCATGCACATCATACCCATACCATGCCAAACATGCCCCATGCAAACCCGACATCGTTGGCTTCATAATTTGTGTGTGTTGGTCTCAGTGTCAGGTGCCGACATTGCCGGCGGTTGAGGACCTTCCATGCTTGCCTGGTTTTTCCGGTGATTTGGTTTACTGACAAAATGTAAGAATAAAATAGCATACAATAGACGGCAACTCGGTAGGATTAATACAAATACTCATCTTTTATTGATAATCAGAGTTCGGGAGTGACTCAGGGCTTGGGCATTTTGTTCAGGCATTGCGAGGAGGCAGCCATCTCGGAATATGTCAGCTTCCACAACTAGGGGGGCCAATAATTATGGACCCTAAAGTATTATAATCCTGATTACAGAAGGTAGCTCTGATTTTAGGAAGCCTCTCTATATCTCGGCCTGTATTTGACAAAGTTTGTAGAGGGTACTGCCCCCAACCAGTAACAGCCAGTGCTAGGGTCAACATTGAGGGGGGGATATTACTAGAGACGAGCTACCGAACTATTACTAGGCTGGGGCAATACCCAATAGATGTCCAAAGCAACTGAAGTTCTTGACAAGGGGGGTTGGAATGTGCGGATCACTGGAGCCGACATCTTCCTCCACACCCACATCTTGCAGCATGTGCAGCGCCTAAGAGTGTTCCCGCAACTCACCATGACAAGAAGCATTTCCCAGTATGTGATGGAGTCATGTTGGGCTAGTCTATACATTTGAAGGTGCTGGGGTTTGGTAAGAGGAGATGATTTGGGGCATTGTTTCCTTGAGGACCTTGCTACAAGATTGACGATGGAAGCAGAGTGCAACATCAGCTTCAGCTTTGATATTCTAATTCAATGCCGCAGCATCCGCCAGCTGGGTAGTGTTTTGGATGCGGAATCCTTTATCTTCGACATTCGGTAACTAAGATTTCCTGAGTACTTTCGAAACAAGAAGAATGTCCTGAATCATTTGCTTCCGGTTCTTCTGGGCTCGTTGAGGCCTGATTCTTTGGATACTGCCCCCACCCAGTAACAGTTGGATAATAATTAGAATATGGTTATATATAGCCCTTAATAGGACCCCGAATATAGACTGTTACCGGGTGCGGGCAGTACCCAACTGATTCGAGGCGTGTTCTTAGAGGGCTGGTTCGCTGGTAGTGCCCTTCACCACGTCATGTCTTCACCAGGACCTTCCTTGTACCCTTAATTGGGGATATATGGTCCCTAATAGTGGGTAATATGGCCCTAATAGAGGGCAGGAGGAGGGTCTAGGCAAGTTTATGGCCAAAAGACCTTCAGTTGGAGGGTTTCATGTGAAGATTTATACTTCGGGGTTTTCCGAGTTGAAGGTTTTTGGGCCGGAGGAAAATCCCCACCCTAAACCCTAAATAGTAGTTTCTATTGTCTTTTCCATCATCCCTATATAGCCCCAATATACTATGTAGTCGTCTCCTTTTTTCTTTTCCATTATCCCTAGGAAACCCTAAATCCTAAACCCTAAATCCTAAACCCTAAATCCTAAACCCTAAACCCTACATCCCAAACCCTACACCCTCAACCCAAAACCGCCCCCGACCTGCGAGGATGCATCCTCCGTGTTGAGCTATGCCGAGCTCTCAGCCAAGTCGCTCAACGCGGCCCAGGGACCGCCACGGGATGGGATGGGAGGCCTTCCTTGAGGGCCCAAGGTCATTGAAGTATATAAGGGGCTAAATAATTTCCAGTACGTTTTATAGTATAGTTTATTATAGTATATTATCGTATATCATAGTATATTATGGTATATTGTTGTATATTAGGGCCTACATAATTACAATATGATGGTGCCATATTCCCTCAAATGGACCTCAACATGATATTTTTCATTATTTTGGCCCTTGTAGTATATACAAGGGGCCATACAGGGTCATATAGCATCTAGGGATACATTGTTTAGGGTTTGTAAGGTTCCCCAACCTGAAAAAGCTCCCAGATAATAGCATTTGGCTCTTTGATAGGATGGTTACCCTGAACCCTAAAATCGCCCTCAATCCTACTTGTTACAGCTTTCTGGATGGTTTGCAGACAGCAAAAGAGGTGCCTGGGGTTCATGTCAAAACATATTACATGTGCATTTGGCCCTGAAATCTGTAACTATTGCCCATGTTGGGCTGTGTGGGCAGGCCCATCGAATAGTGCAAGCACAGCTTCAAGTTCGAGCATTTCCATGAATCCACCCACAGTCACGCGTGCATCCTTCATTCCGGCACTGGCTAGCACTGGCACTGGGACCGAGTGGGTCCATATTCGCTCGAGCAACTCGATCGGGATGGCGAACCTGACGGAGTGAGAAACAGAGGACGGGTCCCAGGGTGGACGACGAGACATCCAAAGCAGTACAACATTAAAACAGTATCCATGAGCTATAGTCCAAACTCTTCAAGGGGGACTATATAGGGGATGAAATAGGTTATATAGAGTCGCGTGTTTAGGTTCTAAACTCCTGTTTGCAGTACGATCCTGAAGTGGCCTCCAGATAGGACAGGCCTTCTTAGTACCTTGTAGGTTCTGTTCTAAGTACATACCTTCTATGTGTCCTTCTTAGGGGGTCTGCCCTGCGTCGCCAGGAATCTACCCTGTGTCTCACCAGAAACAAGTGGGAGTTTGGACGGATATTGGACTCTTTCGAATTGCTTGTTAGGGTATATGCGGCTGAGAGATAAAATGACCCAGACCCCTGATGAATACACCCCTTCCCCTAATAGGGACTATAGTAGGGATCCTAATACTTAGGACCTTAAAAGGAGAGGGTTTATTAACCATGGGTCTACATTAATGGAGAATCAAGTCAAGAAGGTCATGGAATGTTAAATGGAAATTGGGGCCCCAGGGACCCCAAAGATATGTGGCAGGGAATGTGAAATGGACATCGGGATTCCAGCGATCCCATGTGGGGCATGGGGGATTCCAAGCGGGCGGCCTCTTAGCCAAGTAAGTTCAGGGACAACGCAATTCCCAAGATCAGGGTCCCAGATTCCTTTGTATAATCTTGGTATGAGATACCTCTTGGTAGTTATTCAGGCCCCTATATCAAGCCCCTGGAACTCCCAATAACAGCCCAGTTTCCATGTAGTTTTCTCTCCAGTCTTGGGGTACGAAATCTCCAAGCCCTAAACTTTCCATAAACACAGAGACAAGCCCTCAATCCTACAACCTAAGCCCTAAACCCAACAACCCCTAAACCCTAAACCCCTAGACCCCTAAACCTAAAGTTTGAACCTCGCCCTCTTCCGGCCTCTCTGCCTCTGTTTTCCGCTTTCAAACGGACGCCATTTCCCACAGGGTCTAGGCAGAGATATGGGTGGTTGTCAAAATTATGGTCCCTTTTGGATCCCTATTTTAATACGGCATCTAATATCTAGGGTACCGAGAAAGGGACCATAGTTTTGACAACCACCTATATAAGTATAGGTTTTAGGGTTTACGGCAGGTATATAGTATATACGGTGGGCCCCAAAATGGTTACATGAGAGCCCTTCTTGGCCTTACGTCTATGTTGAGATGCATGTGCATAGACACACTCCTACATGGACCATTTGGGTGTTCCGGTGTTCCCCTGACCCCACCCTAACCCCTAATAAACCCTAAATCCCAAACCCTAAACCGCTAAACCCTAAACCCCAAACCCTGAACCCCAAACCCTAAAGCCTGAACCCCAAATAACAGGAAACCTGAAACCGCATACCCCCATGTATGGAGGATTGGCCTGCCTTGGCATATCGCGCCCGCGTCCAGTGCTGACATGGATGCAAAGAGGCGGGTTTAGAGTTTAGGGAGTTGTCAGCAAGAAGCGCCTTTGGGTTACCTCCAACCCTGAAACCAAGGACTCTATGAATATTATGGGCTTGTTGTAAGGATTGGGGTTGCCAAAAATCTCGTGATTATGTAAGGGTTATGGTTTAGGTCTCAGGGTTAGGCAAACTGGATGGAGTTCATCGCTATCCTTCCAGAATCCCTGACTTGCTGTGACTGGAAGCCTACATTGCAGTGTGGCACATTAGGTTGTGTCATATTATGTTGCATCATTTTAGCTGCAGTCTAAATGCCTTCCAGGGGGCTATATAGTTGATTATAGAGGGGAGTATTATAGGGTATTGTTGAGGGGGATATTAGGAGTTCAGACTATGTCTTATACTATGTCACGTGTGAAGTCGGGAAGCCTTACTTGCAAAAGCACCTGAAGGACCCCAAGAACCTTCTTTGAAGGTTTAGGGTTCAGGGTTTCCCAAAAATAGGGGTATATACCATTTTAGGGGTCCCAAGAATAAGGACTATAATATTTTGGGGTCCGTGTTGGGGTCCCCCTATTTCCGGAAACTGCTAATTGTGGCAGCCCAACGCATAACAGTGAATATTCCGTACAAGAGATCTTGTGTTAACTCATATGTCTAGTCCTGTATAAACCCGCCCCAATTCACCCCGAGAATGCAATCCCTGTATAACCCCTACCTAGGCCGTATAGAGCCCCTATGAAATCCTCTATAGAGTCCCTATGTAGTCCTTATATACCCCCTACATCTGGGCGACACCCTTAGCACACCCATAGAAGCACTGCGCACTCGGAGCTTGCAGGATGTGACTGGTATGTTGTCTTTGTCGCCTGCACCCGGCTCGGTGTGCCCGTGGAATCTCAACTGCATAGGGACTGTTCAGGGATTAAGGTCTAGAGGGTAGGTTGCAGGGTCCAGGACTTAGGCTGCATT
This sequence comes from Symbiodinium pilosum, assembly GCA_905231905.1. Classification (NCBI taxonomy): domain Eukaryota; class Dinophyceae; order Suessiales; family Symbiodiniaceae; genus Symbiodinium; species Symbiodinium pilosum. Next base: position 63,274 of record CAJNIZ010026280.1, on the reverse strand, counting down.
CAGTTGCCCGGGCTATATACTGAGAGTCCGTCCATGAGAGTCCCTCTTCCAAGAATTCAAGCCCAAAAGACTGAATTTAAGTATTTGTGGCATACGAGAAAATCTTCGTCGTCCACGCAGACTATAAGCATTAACCACTACCAACACGGGCCCTTGGGACAAAGCGACTTTGAAAACACGTTTCAGCGTTGCGCCTTAAAGATTCGAGAGGGATTGTTGAGAGGGATTGTTGCAACCCCATCATGTCCCTATGAACCCCTACTTGGAGGGTCAGGGAGACTTAGTAGGTTAATAGTCCTTATAACCCTGTACCCTAAACCCTGAACCCTAAACCCATATAGTAGTACCCCTAGTCATCCCTACTGGGTCCCCCTAACCTCCAAGTATCCCCTGAACGCTAGAGCCTAAGCTTTGACGAAACCGTACATCAGAAGTCCTAACATCCCTAAATAGGGTTTAGGATATTGTTGCTAAGCCCTCAAATTCTGTAGAAACCTGACTTATGAGTGATATGTCCCCACTATAACCCAGACATTTTTGCAGCATCAGATGCCTCAAAACCCAGTTCTAGCTAGTCCTGCCTTTGCATATAATACCCCTGAAGCCCTATGCAAACCGAGTTCCATTTCATCTTCCATGTGTTTCCCACTGTTTATCCGCTGCGCCCCTGCAACCTTAGCCCCATAAACCCCACATATTGCGTATTGTTATATCTGCACAAACCCTAAACCTTCAACGCTAAGCCTAAACCCTATAGTCCCTTTAAAACGACCCTACTTTCCCTATAGCTCCCTTCAAGGGACCCTGCCTTCCCTAAAGCCCTATAAACCCAGACCCTAACCCTAAACCACAAACCCTAAACCCGTAAACCCTAAACCCCAAACCCTTGATCCCAAACCCTACACCACGTCCGACCTTGGGTCTTCCAACAGGTTTCGGGACGGCGGCAAAGCACGTGCTTCAGAAAAACGTAAACCCCATGAGACCCTACATGGGTGGTTGTCAAAATTACGGTCCCTTTGAATATTAGGTGCCGTATTCAAATAGGGAGCAAAAGAGGGACCATAATTTTGATAACTACCCGCATGTTCTGCAGAGCCAAGGTAGGTGTGGCGACGGAGGCCTACCTTGATACCGACTCCGTGGCCAGGCCACACATGGCCAAGTTAATGCAAGGAGTTTCGGGTTTTGGAGTTGAGGGTTTTGGGTGTTAGGGTGTAGGGTTTAGGGTCTAGAGTTTGTTGTTTTAGGGCTTAGGGTTCGGGGTTTAGAGTTTGGGGTTTGGGGCTCATTAGGGTGTAGAGTTTGGGGGTGTTTACGGTGTGTCTTCAGGCTCAAGGTCAAAGTGAACATAGGTACCTTTCTAGCCAATTAGAGAGGGGGTACGTGCTGGACATCAGAATAGGAATCTGCAGCGGATTTTGGTAATCCCACCCTCCAATATGTAGACCTATTCTTCAGGGTTCTTATTTTACAGGTTAGGATTGCTAGGAACCTTGTATTGTTAGGTTGTGTGATTCCCAATCCGGGGTTTGAGGCTTCAATGCTTTGGGATCTTTATGTTGAGGCTGTATGACTTAGACGTTTACGGGGTTCTCTTTGGTTCAGGGCTGAGGAGTTGTGCAGCTCTAGAGTTAGTGTGGTTGAGGGTTCTGCGCGCAGGGTTTTTTCAAGACGGGATTCCCTGACAAGCTCCACAGGTATCAGGTATGCGGTATTTTGCTAAGACGATCATGGTGACTGCTCAAGGTTTTGCAGGGATCGCTTCAAGATTTTTTACGTAGTCTAAGGGCCTCTTGCTGGTCCATGCAATCGGGTGGAGGATTTGGGATGCAGCAACGTACGGTCTAGGGTTTGTGGCTTGCAGATTTTGGGCTAGTCATGTGTGGAGATTTAGGACGCGGGGTGTTGGTCTTGAAGTGTGAGGTTTCGAAGTTTTTCCGGTACGGTCCCAGCCGCTCTAGAAGTGAAGATCAGGGGGCTTAAGGTAGGTGGGTTCAATGACCCCTAGTATATACTCTACTATATTGGGGCTTGTTTCCTATACCCCATCTTCCTGCACCCCACCTTCTGAGCCCTGTGAGTAGACCATCTTTTTTAATTATCGGTGCTATACAGGGATTCTTCTGCGCATGCTGCGTGCAGAGGAGCGTGGGGACTGAGTTCAGGGCTGACAGGAAGAGTTAGTAGGGATGCCATTTTCAGCCATAGTCTAAACTCCTTAAAGGGGGTTATATAGGAGATTGTATAGGGGATTACTCTAGGGGCTATTCAGGGGGATGCTAGGAGTTTTGAGTATGGTTCATCTGTGGAATTCACGAAGTCCATGAACATGTTGACCCCAACGGCGGAGTTCCAATTTTCTAATGATTTTAATACGGCTCCGTAAATAACTTCCCCGATTTTTCGGAACACTAATGCAGATCTAACCCCATGTAGAGACAAGCTTTGCGCGGACTCCAGGCAAGTTCCTAGGCATGACAACCAGAAATATCTTGCTTATGAAGGGATGACAGGGAGTGTGGAGAACCCGGGCCGCGGCTCCAGCAGACGCCTGGAGAAGCAAACCCTAAACCAGGACCCTCCTTGTACCCTTAGTTGGGGATATATAGTCTCTAATAGTAGGTACTTAGGCCCTAATAGAGGGTAGGAGGAGGGTCTAGGAACCCTAAACCCTAAATAGTAGTTTCCATTTTATTTTCCATTATCCCAATATAACCCTAAAATATACCCTATTAAAACCCTAATATACACCCTAGTATACAGACCGCAACATGTCCGCGCTGCTGTCAAAAAGATGAAGATTTTCGGCTCGCAGCCATTCCTGGATCGACTACCTACAGTACTCGCACTGCAGGATAGAATCCCAGCAACGTGACAGTATTCTTTGCAAATTTGCCATCTTTGTCGAGCTAGCTTCGTAGAACCTCGCAAGTGTACGTATTGAAGCTTAGCAAATTTATTTTTTTGGTCCAAACCATACGACTGATGGGCCAATTCTGCATCACCCTCCGTATACCGTTCTCATACTAGCACATTTTTTAGGGTTGAGTTATATAGAGTCATGCATTTAGTCCATGGACGCATTTGGGCGAGTAGGACTGAAACAGTTGGGCTTTGAGCCCACTAAATCCACAAACTTTAAGATCCGAAGACCCAACATCTAAACCCCAAGCGAAACCTCTGGGCGCAAACCTCTGAAGCACTTAGCTCCCTAAGCAGTGAACCCCTGGAGCCCCAAAATGCCCAAACCCAAGCCCTGAAATATTATCCTAAATGCCCTGATATACTATAGTAGTTTCCATTTTAATTTCCATTATCGCTATAACCCCTATACTTCCCTATATAACCCCATATTATCCCTATGCATTCCTTTATATAACCTTCTATTCCCTATATAACCCCCTATCTAGAAGCTTCGTTGCGAAAGCATCGCAGGCGCCAGAGCCAGTTCCTGTCTTTGAAGCCGCAGCTTGCAATTGTCGCCTGACTTTGGCATAGTCTAAATTCCTTACAGGGATTCATATAGGGGATTGTATAGGGGAGTATTATAGGGCCTATTAAGGGGGATACTATAGGGGGGCTGCATAGTTATTGGGCTTATATTGGGATAATGGAAAAGAAAATGGAAGCTACTCCAGAACATGAAGGGATTTCTTTAAAGTCATCATAGGGGTCCCTGTAGTGGGGTTCCTAAGATAATACAGGTCCATTTACAAGTTTCTCCCATTTGGGGAGCAGCAATTTAGGCCACATTCCATGCGCGCTTCCTCTAAACTCTAAACCATAAACCCTAAACCCTAAACCCTAACCCCTAAACCCTAAACCCTTCTGTTATGATTACGTCTAGGGCAAGGGGATGTCGTAAGCAGGCGAAGCAAGGTGATAGCTTGGGTTATGATATGGCATATGGGTATTGGTCTAAATTCCCTATAATACGGGGTCCTATATTTGGGTTCCCGTTTTTATACGGGGCCCTATATATATATGTCCCCCCATTTGGGGAACAGGAATTTTTGGGAAACTTTCATATGGCGGTTCTAAGTATACGTACCAAGCTCTCTCCAAGTAGGGGTGTATACAGGAGGTTGAGGGTTCACAGTGACAGTGTTTAGATGTTTTGAGTATCTTGTACTAGGGTTGCACAAGGGTCATGCAAGGTAGAGTTTTCATTGTAGCTTTGGTGAGCCTATTTACTGACCCTTAGGAAATGGTACAAATCTGTTTGGTGTGTCCTATGGAGGCCACAAACCTCACATCTTAAGTCGTCAGGACTAGGGCCACATTTAGCCAAGACCCCATCTACCACCTACCCCCCTAAACGCTAAATCCTCTAGTAAAAATACCAACAACTAGGGGCTTTATAGCCCCCATTAACGGATAATACATGGAGGGTAGAGGGAGCCCCGGTGGAGGTCTCTCTTTGTTTGCCGCCAAGTTCCATTTCGTTGGGTTGGTTATAATTCCAAGAGTGATCTTCACATGCGAGCTTCAGGGTTCAGGGTTTAAGGTTCCAGAAGTTGGGACCCTGCAATTGGATTAGGGTTTAGGGTTTAGGGTTTAGGGTTTGTATTGAGCTATACCGGGTTTGTAGCATCTTGGATCAGATGTTGGGGTTAGGGTTTTTCAAAATCTCGGGGTCCCTGTAAAGGGAAATATGGGTGTCGGACTAGACATGTGCAAGAGGCAACATGTGTCATGAGATTTGAAACCATACTTTTGCTGTGAAAACCGATGGGGGCACACCCTCGACCAATAGCCTCCAAACCCCCCGTAACCATAACCCAAAGGGGCCAACCCATTCCGAAGAAGGGTTTGAAAGGGATCAAAAGGAATGCGTTTTGGTTAAAGAACCGCTTGAAGAAGCCCAGCTGGACTCAAATCCTGAGCCAGATTTGGTGGGAAGACCCCTTTCGAGTGTCCCGGGGGGGGCCCCCCGGACAAAGCAGCCTTCAGGACCTGAAACCGGACCTGAACCAAAATCCTAAATCTTAAATCCTAAGTTCTAATCTAAACCTTAAACACTAAATCTCAAACCCTAAGCCCTAAAACCTAAACCTTAAATCCCACGTCCTAAATCCTAAGCTCTACATCTTAGTTCCTAAACCCTGAATCCTAAATCCTAATTCCTAGGTCCTGAAGGTTGAGCTGGGTAGGCTTTAGGGTATCTGAAATATTTGTATAGCCATATACACACTTTCAGTGTGGAGAACCTCTTTAAGTGTATAAGAGGCGTTACGGGGCTTTGCCTTGCGGAAGTGTCTATAGGTGGGCCTCCTAGCGAGAGACCCACCTGGTGGCAGAGGCCACAGAGAGGAGCGAGCGTNNCCTCTTAGTTTAGGGTTTAGGGATGGTGCGCTCTTTGTGTCCTTACAATATATTACCTGTGTGTGCTTTTGGAGCCCAAGCAATTGCCCATAACTTTTGTTAAGACCTTTCATATAATTATCGTATATTACACCGCGAAAGCCTACATGATTTAAATAGCCTCCTGCATACGCACTTCTCAGCTCATGTTCCAGTTTTTAACCCTAAGCCCTAAACACAGTTGTGCCTTTTTGTTGTTTTGGCGACATTGGCCGCTGACTCAGGTTGACAGGAGCTGTGATGAAGCTTCGAAGACCTGCCTGAAGGAGGACAGGTTGGCGATTGTGGGTTTAGGGTTTAGGCATTAAGGTTTAGGCTGTAAGGGTTTAGGGTTCAAGGTTCAGGGTTTGGGGTTTCAGGTTTAAGGTTTAAGGGTTTCCGGTTTAAGGTTTAGGGTTTACGGTTTCAGGTTTAGGGTTTAAGGGTTTAAGGGTTTAAGGGTTCAGGTTTAGGGTTTAAGGGTTTACGGTTTCAGGTTCAGGGTTTATGGGTCTACGGTTTAACGGTTTACAGTTTAAGGTTTGAGGGTTTCGGGAAAAAGGTTTAGGGCTTCAAGCTTCCAGGCTCCGGGGCTTGGGGTATCCGGATTGCTGAAGACTAGTCCTCATACACGGTGTTATAGTAATCGGCTACATGGATATGGGGGGTATATAGGGGTTATACAAGAATAACGGAAAAGAAAAATAGAAACTACTGTAGTGGGTTATGTAGTGGTGCAGCAGCCAACCGGTGCGATGTTCTTGTCAAAAGCACATAAAAAACCTGCAACCGTGGGCCTGTGGGACGTGGTAATGTCCCTAAAAAGATGAACCCCAATATAGGCCTCCAAAAAAATCGAACCCTAAACCCTATTATGGGAATCCCAACCCCAAAAGGATGCCCACAAGTTTGGGAACCCAACTCCCCCCCTGTATTCAGAGATGCTGTAGCCTTGGACTTGCAGCGATGCATCCAAGTATTGCAGTGAGCATTTCAGTCACCCCAGTCTGGTGGGCCGCGCACAAGCCGATTACCAACATGTGTGCTCAATTTGTACAAGAGGCCAACAAAGGGGTTACAAGTAAGATTACACCCAATTTGTAAGTATTTGCAGAGTCCCAGGAGTTTGCAAGCAATCCTTTAAGCCTGAACACTGCACCCTAGGAGGGACCCAAGGACACCCCCCCCCATCCCACAAGCAGATTTCGACCTGAAATGCACCTTAACCGCTAAGCTTTAAGCCCTAAACCCTTAAACCCTAAGCTCTAAACCCTTAAATCCTGAGCTCTAGACCCTAAACCCTAAAACCTAAGGTCTAAACCCTCAAAGCCTGTACCCTTACACCCACTTTCAGCCCAAAACCCTCATAAGCCCTAAATCCTACATGTCAAGCCCGTAAACCCTAAGGGTTTCTTGCAATGCTGTAAAGGTCAGTAGACGCACATCCGAACTCCGGGCAACACGTGCGTGAGAATCATGCCGTTCTCCGCACAGGCGACGGAGACATCATCAACATGTCACCTTGAGCACCTCGACGTCCTAAAGGGGTTTCTCCAGGTGAAGGGCTGAGGAACTCCACAAACCACTACTGCCATTCAGCTGGCCCTGGCAGGCATAGTCATCCATGAGAATGCCCTGACCTCTGCCTCTATCACGAGCATCCCCCAATGAAGACGGTCGTGAGTGGCCACACCCCTGGAGATTTCACAAGCTGTGCCCAATCTTGGCAATGCAGCGAGGAAAAAGCCAGGGCCAATCTTGATGATAAACATGCCTTTTGTTCGGAACGCTGCGTTTGTCTCTGGAGAATGACGTTCCAGACGAAAATCTTGACGGCACTGCCAACAGATGATTCAGCATGCAAGGCCAGCCTATGACGCCCGTGTGGCAGGCAACTAAACACAGCCTTGAAGGAGGGCAAGGAGGGTTACCTCTTTTTCCACCCCAGGTGAAACAAGTACGCTGAGCACGCAGCATCAACAGAAGATCTAGACGCGTGATTTTTTGAGGCACTCGAAGGTTTGTGCTGGTGGTTCATAGATGACACGTGCTCTGGAGGTAGCATCGTTCAAATCAAAAACAAAAGAAAGAAAACCCTTAGGGTTTTTTTGGTTTAGGGCAAACCAAACTTGCCCTGGCAGCGTAGCTCTTCCCCTGCCTCCGGGAGGATCTAGAGAGTAGATTCCCCTAATATTATGCTGGCACCGTATACCGGGTTGCTTTACCCCGACTGGAGCACTGTTGACATATTGCGGGGGTCTCTCAAATCAGGGGACCGAGAGGCCTTGGGATCATAAACACTACTGTGATTTAGGGTTCTAGGGTTTTAGGGTTAAGGGTTTTAGGGTTCAGGGTTTAGGGTTTAGGGATTAAGGTTTAGGGTTTAGGGTTCAGGATTTTCAGCAGCACCCATATTTCCCCCTCAGAGGGCCCAAAGCGGATCCATGGCCTGTCTTGGGGCATCCCTCAACAGTCACGAGTGCTCATATGAGCTATAGTCTAAAATCCTTACGGCTCATTAATTGGGATACTAGGAGTTTAGACTACAGCTCATATGAAAGAATCAACACATGCAAGGGTTAGGACCTTAATCAAGGGCTCCCTACCTGAAGCCTACTTGGAGGGTCTGGGGGGCCTTGGTCGGTGTACTATTTACCCCTGAACACCAGGTATCCCCACAATTAACCCACTAAGTCCCCCCGACCTAAGACATAAAACCTCAAATAAGCTGCTCGCCTGGAATTTCTTTCAAGTCCATTCACCCTAAGCCCTAAACCCTAAACCCTTACCTGAAGCCCATTAATATTGGGTAGGCCCCTGAAATATTTAATATTTTCCCTAATGGCTTTAATAAGGGACCCTATATACCAATATTTTTCAAAGGGCTTTAGGGGCCAACCCAGAATATTAGGCCTTCGAGGTTGGGAGTTTAGGCCTTGACAAGGACTCCTCTTCTATGCCTTACGGCCTTACACCTATTGCCCTAGACTACTGAAAGGCCCAACTACCGGGAACCTCAATATTCCAAAATGTAATCCCGGAACCCCACACCCCCCCACCCCCACAAGAAAAAGGTCAAGCTTAAAACCACAAATCAAGCCACTAAATTTCTAAACCATGTCATACAACATAAGCTCTAACGCCCCCTAAACCCCCCAAACTTATACCCAGAACTTGGCCCAGACAAAAACAAAACAGCCTAAATCCCTAAAGCCTAAAACCCTAAATCCCCAAATCCTAAACCCTAAATCCTAAGCCCTACAACCCTTTGTTGTAGGCTGGGGTAGCTGTAAGCCACCTCCCCGATCTCCTGGAGCTGGGTGCCCGTGGCCTGCTTTGAGGCTTCAAGGTTTCAGGGAGGTTTAGGGTTTAGGGGATTAAGGGTTTAGGGTTTTAGTTGGTTTTAGGATTTTAGGGTTTAGGGTTTTTGGTTTTGGGTTTAGGGTTTATGAGGTACTGGTTTCAGGGAGGTTGAGGGTTTCTGTAGTGTCCTTAGGAACTGTGTTAAGTCTAAAGAATTCTTTAGAATATTCCCATTATATGGGCCTAGGGAGACTACAGGTTTAGAGTTCATGGGGGACTGCCCCCGTCTAGCAACAGTTGGATAACGATGATAACTTGAATAGACAAGGTCTTTAGCGCGACCGCTATTATAGACAGTTCCTGGGAGGGGCAGGACTCTACATGTACATATATATGTACAATATATATATATATATGTGCCATGATCTTAACTCCGTAAAAGCGGTTATATAAGGGACTACATAGGGGACTCTTCGGGGTTATCAAGGGGGATACGGGGGCCTCAGAGCGCTTATGGGAAGGACTATGAAGTACATGGAGGTCTACAATGGGGACGGCGATTTATGTAAACCGCCGTGTAGCCTACGTGCAGGTACCTGGGAGTTAGGTACCCTAAACCCTAAACCTAGGTAGTTGTAAGGTTAAGGCGTTTAGGGCTCAGGGGTTGAAGATGGTGGTTTCCCATGTCTAGGCTACCTTATTTTGAGCGTCCTAATTATGAGGGTTATGGTTTTTGGGGGTCTATATTGGGGCTTCCTATTTCTGGAATCTACCGTTTGTTGAAGTTTTGCCGCAAGCATATGGTTATTGATGACTTCAACCCTCGTGGTTCGTCCAGGAAACGGATGGGGTTGATGTACACCCAGCATAAATGAAGGGGTGACAAGGATATTTCCGCACGACTACTTTTGCTGCCGAACAAGCTCAGAGTCCCAAACCTATAAACAAGCTCGATCCGCAATATTGAAGTGGTTGCATGGTAAACTTTGAAATAGGTTGTCTATCGATTGCACTACTAGCGCTGCTACCTGTACTACATATAGTCCCCCTTAAATAGATAGAATATGGGGTTTACGGGGGTCCGATTATAAAATGCCCAAAGCCATATTCTATCTACTTCAGGGGGACTATATAGTCCTCACTCCCACCCCATTGGTTCCTTATGAAGACCCCCTAGACCAAAATCGCGAAACATGTTTTGTCAAGGTTTCATTTTTTGTCAAGCTAACATTAGTGGATAATGTTTAGTTTTTCCTTTTGGGAGGTGGGATGAGATTTTTGAGTTTACTGGGTTGTTGCTCAAGAAGTTGTCTTGAGTGATCGTTACGAGGGGACCACATCAGTTACCACATATCCAGATTAGAGTAACTTACTTCAAGGTCTCGAACTCCCTATATCTCTTTAACGTATACCCAGCAAAAACCTCTGTGCATTTATATGTTTTTCCTATTTGATTCTCCTCGTACTCGTTCCTTAACAGTAACCCAGTTTAGGGGGCTTCGGGTTAACAGGTCAGCCATTCGTGTTGCTCACTACCGCCCTCATTCAGCCACAGTTGGAGCATGGTGTTGAATGTGAATACCTGTATCTGTATATATCTACATCTAGAGTATACATATATGTATGGATGTATACAGGTAACCCTGAACATTATCCATAATTGTTATAGACTCTTACTGACTGGGCGGGACGGGGGGGCAGTACCCAGACCGTGTGGATGGAAATGTCTATTAGTATTCTGTTGTCCCATTGCAAGCGGAGATGGGGGGAGTCCTTGCGCTGGCCCCTTATAATCCTAGGTGTGCTTTCCATCCCCGAATGATCTATCCCATGTGATCCCACATAGGGATATCATGACCCATAATCCGTATACACACACTATAGGATCCCAGTTGTATTTATCGTTCCATTTTTGGCAGATTTTCCATTTTTATTACTGTAATAACATGATCCTAGAGGTTTCGTCCCTGAAAGGCACATATAACCGTATATAATATTTCATTGCCCGTTCTAAGCCCTTCTTGTGAGAAACATGTAGTAGTTTAAGGAAGAAACCCTAAATCCTTCATCCCTAAATCCCTAAATCCTAAATCCCCAAAACCTACAGCTCCCTAATGCGCCTTCGTAACCCTACTCAAGATCTTTTGACTTAGTAAGTCTACCTACTATCCCTGGTAACCCCTACTAAGTAGACTTGCTAAGTCAAAAGACCGTCCGCGTATCACCCTCTTTCAAGCGACCATAGGTTTACCACAATGTTGAGGTAAGCCTGAGGCTTCTGTGTCTCATGCTTGAGATTTATGCTTTCATGTTTATGTTTCAGGTTTTTAGGTGTAGGGCTTCGGATTTAGGGTTTAAAGTTTAGGGTTCAGGGTTCAAGGTTCACGGGTTAGGGTTTGGCAAATGAAAAGTCACGATTCTAAGTCCGAAGCCGTTTCCAACCCTGCGAACGTCTGATCCCCTGTCTGCAGCCAAAAGCGCTGCGTACTCTTCTAGATAGTAAAATAGGGTATATATTGGGGTTATATTACATGGTATATATTAGGGTTATGTAGGGTATACTGGAAATGAGCATGGAAACTACGATTTAGGGTTCGGGGTTTTATTGGGGTTAGAAAAATACCAACCTCCAAGAGGTTGCGGTATGCAGTTGGTACAGCAAGGTCGATTGCATACTTGCAGCCAGCAAGAGCGTTCCTACAGTGAAATCCCCTTGTAAGCTTCTTCTGCCAGCGCAGGTTCTGTTTCTGTTTCCATGTGATTCCGTTCGGTTCTCCCCTGCTCAAAGTATTTAGGCCCCAAGCCCTGAGCCCTAACTAGCAAGGTAGGTGACATTTTCTTCTCCATGAAGCATGCAAGCCCCTACACCTTAACCCCCACACCATAAACGTTGTATATCTACATCTACCCTCCCCCCACATCTCCAAAATAATTCCATCTGTCCTTGCGCCCACTGAGTTACTGCTGGATACAGATTAAAACAGTAACGTAGTAAGTTCGTAGTACTATCCTCATTATAGATTGCGGTGGGTGGGCGCAGCATACGACCGAAAACAAAAAGCCCTATCTCTTCACAGTTTCCATTTTATGCAATTTTATTGTCCATTTTGGTTCTCCATTATCCCTATAAATCCAACATATACACCAAACTCCAAAATCCCAAACTGAAACACCCTAAACACCCAAACCCTAAACCCGAATCTCATGTATCCCCAAAGCTTCAGATAGCCGAATGTAGGCAATATTTACAGACTTTAGGGCCCTAGGTAGGTATCAGACATAGACGTAGAGCTCCACCCTCAACCCCAAACCCCCAAACCCCCAAACTCCAAACCCTAAACCTCACACCCCAAACCCCCAAAGTCCAAACTCCTAAACCCCAAATCCTAAACCCTAAACCCTAAACTCCAAGCCCAACCCCCAACCCCAAACCCTAAAAACCACTATCACAAGCATCCCGAGACTTTGTGTCTCTATCGAGGTGCCACTACTACAGCCGAGGCCTGGATGTTGGAGGAAGAACTCCGGGAAGTTTGGGGCCCCTTCAAAGGGTATGTAGGTCTTTATATGAACCAAATTCTAAATTCCTCAAAGAAATTTTAAACTCCTTAAAGGGGGGATGTATATAGATAGGGATTATGTAGGGGGTTGCTAAGGGGGATACTAGCAGTTGCGACGATGGCTTATATAGGAATACTTGGTGTAAGGGTGTTTGAGTTCTCCTGACCCCAAATTAGGAACCTGTTCTAGTCATTTGATAGTTACAGGGCCCTTGTTGTCGGACTTGGGGGGTAACTAAAATCCCCTGACTAAAATCCCCTGAATATGTAGGGCTCACAGGGTTCCAGGCGGCTGAGGGCTTGGGGCTTAGGATTTCGTTGGGGGATATGTAGGGATTACGGTTGAGATAACCAGCCTGATGCAAGATTTCTCCTGGGCATAGGCTTAAAGGCTCGGACTTTGGGATAACGGAGATTCAATGGAATGGGGCATGCAAAATGGAATGCAAGCTGGGAAAGAGAGAGAGAGAGAGAGATGACCGTGGAAGCCCTCCAGGACTTCATGCTATCCCCGCATGTCGAAAGAGATTCGCAAGCTGCTGGCCAGGCTTTCAAGTTTGCCTTCCTGCAGAAGCTCTTCAGCGCGTGGCAGGTGGCTGCCTTGTCAAATGCTCGGAGCCGCTGGCGGCGCCGCAGCGCTCACCTAGCTTACGAGCTGCAGCGGACCTTCTTCGTGTAGAGAAGCGCGAAGGCACCATTTGTGAGCAGCTCCTGCAGGAGAGAAGGACATGGCGGGCGAAGGAGTTCTGGGAGTCCATCTCATGAGGCATTGTGACGGCCTGAATACTCCTGGTAGATGTTTACCGGGAACTACCCGGGGGAGCATGAATGATGTTGATGTGTGGAAGATGTAATGTAAATGTTTCCTTGTTCGCTATGCTCAGCCCTCAATGTGCGGTATTCCGGTCCTTTCGGGAAAGACGCACTTGGACGGTCCGCGGGCTGGGGGCCTAGCCCCCGCGGGGCCTCAGGGTTCCCGCATAGCCTATAGAAGAAGAAGAAGAAGAAGATATACACACATATATATATATACATATTATATACCCAGACCTTCCATTCTATATTCTAAATACCCACTATTCGGGACCCTATACGCCTATTTAGCGGCACAAGGAGGGTCCTGCCATGGTATATACACACATTTCTTTGGTAGGTTCAGGTCTCCGGTTGCAGGGGTTTATGGCGCGGTATGGCGTGTTATGGTGGCAAATGTCGGAGCACAGGATCCAGCAAAAGGAGCTCCGCTGCAGTTTCGCATTGCCATCCTGCATGTTTTTCATCGATGCGGTTGAAGGGGAGTAATAAGTCATCAGATTGTGGGTATCCAGCTCCCCAACGAAAATCTTTACCGTGGACTTCCAGGTATGTGGTGTCCCGTTAGTGAAAACCAGTATGAAATCAAGCAATGCCGATGCCCATGGCCCATATAGCTTAATTGCAGAATATACTCTAAATTATTCTAGGACCGTTATTACGACTTCAGGTATATTCCTTAATTAAGGGGTCTTGGGCTCCATGGGTCTTGGACTTTTTCAAAGTGGCCCCTACAGAGCACCGAGCCCATGTGACCTATGGTATATTGGGGTTATGTAGGGATAATGGAAAAGAACATGGAAACCACTACCGTATAGGGTTTAGGGTTTAGGGTCTAGTAGGGGTAATGGAGAACAAAATGGAAACAACTGTAGTATATTGGATTTTAAGGATAATGGAAAAGGAAATGGAAACTACTATCGTATATCGGGGTTATACGGGGTTCTATAGGCATAGACTAAAGTCCAAACTCCTGGTATCCCTTAACAAGCCTTAAAATGCTCCCCATATAATTCCCTATATAACCCCCCTAAGCCCGAAACCCTAAACCTTAAACCCCAAACCCTGTAAGACCTAAACCCTAAGCCCGCCCTTTAAGAAGTTTAGACTTCAGCTCATGCTTCCCCAGGGTCGCTTAGGGTACCCTGACTCCTATAGAGCCTAAAATGTGGCCCAATTTGTTTCGGGTTTACGGTGAAGGGTTCAGGGTAATTATACCCCAATGAAAACTGAACCTAGAACCCAGATTTTTGTGCCCTGAGTTCCTCAAGTATGGCTAGAGTTGGGTTATAACTACCAGGTGCATAGTCCCCCTTAAGTAGAAACAATATTGTATCTACTTAAGGGCTATAAACCAGAAGCCCAACTTGAGATCGGATTATTCGAGTTCCCGGTAGAGACGGCGGTCTGTAGTCTCTTCGCAATTTTGAGCTGTTAGGGTTGCAGGGTTTATTGTTTTAGGATGTAGGGTCTTAGGGTTTGGGGTTTCGAGGTTTAGGTAATTTCTAAGTAGAGCTATAGTCTTAGTTGCTGCAACTCCTAACCCCTTAACCCTGAAACCTAAAACCTTAAACCCTAAATCCCAAACCCTAAACCCTAAACCCTCAACGACAAACAGTATTCTTTCCGGAGATGCCCTTTCAGTTGGTACCGTATGGTTGCATACATTCAGTTGTTACTGGCATTGTGGTGTCCCTACCTAGACCCTCCTCCTACCCTCTATTAGGGCCTAAGTACCCACTATTAGGGACCATATATCCCCAATTAAGGGTACAAGGAAGGTCCTGGTACACCCCAAATCCTAAAACCATTGTGGGCACAGCAATTGAAGCAGACTCTGACTTTGAGCTTAGATAGCGTGCAGGGAGTAGGGTGCCACATACCTTGAGAAGCGACCATATGGGAATTAACGGGGTTCACCGGATAGTTTTTAATTAGCGGTACTATCTGACTGACGTTTAACGCGAAGCTGCGTGCATGTGACATTTTCACGTGGGCCAAGCGAAGAAATCACGCTTGCAACATGGAAAACCATCCAGTAGTAGCGAAACAACCTACATGTTTTGTGGTTCATTAATGGTTCCGCGAGGTATACCCCAATCCCTAAGCCCTCAACCCTAAAACCCTAAATAGTACTGCCCATGTTATTTTCCAGTATCCCAATATATCCCCAACATATCCCCTATATAACCCCCCTATTTCCACCCTACAAGAACCCAGAACCCTGGGAGGATCTAAAAATTAGATCCCTATATAGACCCATTATAACCCCTATATAGTCCTTATATACCCTAAACCCTAAACCCCAAACCGATCCTTTTGGGGGTCTGGGAAAGTTTGGAGCCCCCAGGCACTGCCAGATGTCGGATCTGCAGATCTGCTTTGCTATTGCAGCCGTGATGGAAAGAGTTTACATGAGCTGTAGTCTAAACTCCTTAACGGGGGTTATAGTTTAGGATTTAGGGTTTAGGGGATTAGGGTTTAGGGTCTTAACTCCTTAAAGGGGGGTTAGATGGAGGATTATATTGGGGACTACTATAGGAGTTAGGGGATACTAGGAGTTTAGACTATAGCTCACATGGGTTTAGGGTTGTGAAAATTTCGGTCCCCTTGTGAGTAGGGGCCAGGTAGTATTGATAACCCCAAATTACCACGATTCTGGCAGCCAAGCATTTGCGTTTTAGTGTTTGGATGGTGGTGCAGGAGAGATACTATGGTTTTAGGGATCCGGTTTCGGGTTCTGAGTCCGCCCGGGATTAGTTGGTAGAGGCCATCGTATTCGACCAATCTCTGAAAGCAGTAATCTGGATTGTCATTCTCATAGTCAGTACACGCCGAGGGGTAACCAATACATGGCTTCTTCAGGGTTCTGGCTCTTGTGGGGCTTTACAGCATCCCCATAATCAAGATAATTCCGCGACATGATGATTCCAGTCTGGCTGTATCTCCTTTGTCCCAGCGGTGGCCCTACTTTGAGGACCACGGGGATTTAGTAAGTAGGTTCATGATGGGGATTACCGTCGTGTTCAAATAGCTTCTAGAGGTTATAAGTACTGACCCCCCCCCCTCCCCCCCACGTAGAAACCATTACCATTGCAACCCCTAAACTTACTCGCTCTCAGTAGGGAATGAGGGAGTATACCCCCCATCTAACTTACCCTATTACTACTGCCATAGCTATTATCACTATTCGTATGAAGTTATTATATTGCACTTTTATTATTCTTTAAACCCTAAACCCTAAACTTCTTGTTATTTCTTGTTACATCTATGTTTATTCGTACTAATTCAGATAGCACCTCTCTTTGAGGTTCCCGCCGTTCAGGGTTGAAGGTGGGTGTTTAGAGTTCATCGTGTAGGGTAATAAGGCATTGATTAGGAGGACCCCCCACCCTGTAATAGTGGTATAGTAAGAATATAAGACGACCCTAATATAATCCCTATTATCCCTTGTAGTCACTATTACTGGGTGGGGGGGTCCACCTAAGGCATTGATGACCAAACCTCAGCGTAGCAAAGATCCAAATGTTGGGATCCCCAATGTCCCCGTTTCTGCAATGGGCATCATGAAACAGCCGCGTGCGCGAACTATAAACGCAACAAGGTCAAACCAATGTGGATCCCGTCAGAAAATGTGAGACACCTCTTACCAGCTTTACCGGCCTAAGCGGCAAATCTCTAGACTCCCAGTGACCTAAATCTTGAACATGCTAGACCTGAATACCTCCTTGAACCGGGATCCTCACCCCTGAGTCCGAACCCCTCACCCCAAGACCCCTTTCTCAACACTCATACTTATACCTGGACCCCCAAGGTATGTAAAATAATGGCCTTTATGGCTATCATTATGGGTCTAGGGCTATTATTTTACATACTTTTGGGGTTTAGGTACTTGTAAGCCTTAACCCTCTTCTAAAGCCCTATATAAGCCCTATCTGACCCCTATATCGTAGTAGTAGTTTCTATTTTCTCTTCCATTATCCCAATAGAACCCGTACATTACTCCCATATAACCCTATATCAACTCCCACCAGTCCTAACACCTAAGCCCCAAGCCCTAACCCTAAGCCCTCATCAACCCTAATTCCTAAGTGCTAAGCCTACGTAGCTCCCCAACCCTAAGCCCTAATCCTAACACCTAAACTCCCTAAACCCTAAACCCACATAGTAATAGTAATTGTAGTAGTATTCGTAATAATACTAGTGGTATTAATAGTGGTAGTAAGAAGAATATTCGTAGTAGCAGGAGTAGAAAAAAATTGGGGTAGGGTTTAGGGTTTATGTATACGTAAAGTCCCCAAACCCCGCACCCAAACTTAAATTGTGTCTAGGGTTTAGGGTTTAGGGATAGGGATCCTCAAGCCACGAGTTTCCAGGCTATACCGGCGGCACTACGGGGCGGGAGCGGTGCGTGGCAGTGCATCAAGGCCACCTTTACGCGGATGGTATATGTGCTATAGTTTAAGCTCCTTCAGGGTATATAGGGTTTGGGTTTAGGGTCTACACTCCTTGAAGGGGGCCATATATAGTTGGATTATATAGGAGACCTACTATTGGGGTTATTGAGGAGGATACTGGCTTAGGGCTTAGGGTTTAGGACTTCCCAAAATTATGGGTACCATTTTGGGGGCCTCAGTTATGAGGAACACAGTACTTTGGGCCGATATGAGGGTCCCCTTATTTTGGGAAACTACCATATGGGTAGTTCCCCAAATAAGCGTCCCATTGTTGCATCCCTAGATGTTGGGTGCCGTACTATAATCTATAACCAAAAGGGACCCATGATTGTGAGAACAACCCGTATATGCTTTGTTCTCGAGATGTATGGGGAACATAGACATATAGAGGGCTTGGGGTTTAGGAGTTCATGGCTCACAGCGAGCCATAATAGATGGATTTCATGGGGGTGGCGGTTTAGAGTTTGGAGCTTTTGGCTTCAAATTGAAGTTTAGGGCGTATGATTTAGAGTTTTGGGAATTCATATACACTAACAGTAGGGGCCGCGGCTTATGTCGGGGCATCTGTAACACTATAGGAGTGGTGGCTCATTACAGTATGGACTCTCCCACCACCCTGTAACAGTCCTAGAGAGGGAGAGTAAGAGGGGCACTGAGGTAGACCCCACTATCCTATAATAGTGAGTGGTATAATTGGAATATATGAGGACCCGAGCAGAATCACCATTATCCTTGATAGTCTATATTGCTGGGTGGGGGGCCCCACCTAAGTGATATCTAACTTACATCCTCACTTTTCTGGCATCTCCTCAGCTATTCAGGATGGCAATCCCAACCATGGTTAACATTATGCTCCTCTATGCTAGCCATCCAAGCCCCAAACGTCCAAAAGGGTCTATGCTAACAACTCTGGCCCTTCTAAACTTGCCCAGAGGATCCTTCTCATCCCTGCAGTAGCCCTATATGACCCCCATAGCAGGGATTGTTAAACTCTAAATCCCTGTATCCCTGTACTTCCCTATGTATCATTATACATCCTTATATACCCGGATGTGTCCTTAAACACCCCCTACATAGTCCCTAAAACCTGAACCCTAAACACGAAACCCTAAACCCTAAGCTCGAACCCTAAACCCCAAACCCCACGCCCTAAAACCTAATCCCCAAACCCGAAACCCTCTCGATCTGCAGGCATGGCGCTGCATGAGCTTCGCAGCTACCCTGCGGCGCTGAGACTGCAACCTGCAACTCGCCGGGGGCTTACTCTGGGTTGCCCTTAAGGGGTTTTGGGTTAAGGGATTTAGGGTTCAGGGTTTAGGGGTTCACGGTTTAATTAGGGATGTAGGGTTTAGGGATTTAGGATTCAGGGTTTAGGATTTAGGGTTCAGGGTTACTTTGGGTTGTTTCTGACTTGATCCTACCACTTCCCCTATACTTCCCTTTTTGAGATTTTCTTTCCTGAACTAGCACAACAATCCCTGGCCAAGGGAAAATCTTGCCTGGGGTAGTATAATGGGGAGCAGTAGGAGAACACATGAGTTTTTTGGAACTTAGATCCCTTAAAGGGGTTTATAAGGATCATATAGGCATGGTACAGGGCTAAAATATTGGGTTGGATAGCCCTGGACTGCTGCTAAGGAACTTTGATTTAGGGTTTAGGCTTTAGGCCTTAAGCTATAGTACCATAATCGAGAAATAGATGGAAAAGATAGGGGCTGCCTAAGCTGCTGAGGAGCTTGAAGCCAGTTATCATTATGATGAAGCCTTATGCCTCAACATGGATATTGCATATATATATATATATGTACGAGGAACATCTGTGTATAATGTGATGATTGTGTCTTGGGGTACCAAGAAGGGGGTTTGAATAGTTTGAATAGTTTGGGGCTCCGCCTGGGCCCGCCAAACTATTCAAACTGGTGGGCTGGGATAGAAGAGGTGACGCATCTCGCACATGTGTAATCACGCCGCAAAGGTTAACGGCATCAACTGAGGCAGCAGGACACCCGAGCATCGACTCTTCTACGTCGCCAACCAAGCTAGATGTGCGCAGTGCCTGTCCTGTGCACGTTCTCTAGACCAACCATACATCACAGGGACGAGGAGATCCCGGTGTCCTTGGATGTCGCCTGCATGGCGTGGCCGGCGTGGCCAAGACCTCCCATGTTGTGCGTGGGGCCGAGTATCATCTTCGCCTGTGTTGCTAGGCAAACGTGTTTGCGTTCTAACTTGAGACCATACCAAACCTGCGGGGTTAAATTTGGGTCAGGCAATGCCCTCGTCAACGCAGTCACGAAGCGCATTGGACTACAGAACTTCCTGGAAGATGAGCCATGTGCCAATGATGCGCCGGAGTATTGCACTTTGGTCTATAAGAAAGCCTCTTGACATGAACGATATGTGAGAAAACCAATTTACTTGGAGCCATCTATCGTTTGAAAGCGAGGGCGAGCTTGGGATCACTTCGGCAAGAAGCTCGGTACGACGGCGAGTTGGTGTTGCTTGGCCAGATTAGTTAGTTATGCGTTACCCACGAATTACATGGGGCGCTATATTGCAATACTTTACCCACGAATACAGGCGGTCCTTTACCATATTGTGCCAGTGTTTGGTTTATCGAACTGCGAAGGCGATAACCTTGTTCGCAGCATGGCGTGCAGACTCGGGAGCACGTCCATGATTGACATTTTGCCAGAATAGAAGCCTCCCAGGCTACGCGGCAGATGTTGCGAGGTTTTCGTTGTTTGCTACAGAAGTACATTGCACCAGTCTTTCATGAGTTACATGAAGTATTTTCTTTGTTCTTTGCGCTTGAGGAAGAATGGTCCACAGAAAGTGCGCCTGTTGCCGCAGATCACGCTCACGAGGCTGGCCAGTACAGGAGCATGCTGGTCGACTGAACGAACAACACTACGCAGCACCGTAGTCTGACTGCCTGACATCAGGTCGCAGAACTTCATGGCGGACATGCTTTTGCAGCGCAATGAGGCAGGTGCGGCTACGAAAACACGCTCATCCAGGCCGCGCGCAGCACTTCCAGGCTACTAGGATGCGATATGATTACTTTCCTAGCTAGCAGATGGGCCGCGTTTCGGCGTGAAACAAGACACGTGTGGCGGGATCGCTACAAGAACACCTGCTTGGTCGACTGTCTCCGGGCCATGGGACTCAAGGTCGCCTATGAGTCAGACGGGCCTTTCTGGGTTCTGGGAGACGGCAAGAGAATGGGCACCTATTCTGCAATTAACCCACCTGTGTCAGGCGAGCAAACCACAAAAATGTGCATAGCACTCAGTACCCAATGTTCAGACAAAGTGAACACACCGAGGTACACGATTCTGCCAGTTATCAAAGCTGCGACGCCTGGTCGTTACATCCTTTATAAGAACCAGCCCTTCAACGGCCTTCGCATCTACAGCGATGGCGAGTGTGCAGTAACGACCACACACCGAAGCTAGGACAATCAGATCATGCGCTCTGCAGACGTTGGTTTGGAAAACTACGAGGCCATATTCGCATTGTCCTCCTTACGTGGTGCCTCGACCAGAAGTTTCGAGCATGATGAGCTGGGTGGCATGCCTTCGTTGCCGGGCTATTGCTTTGCCGAGGCTGTGGATGAACTTGGAGGCAGATCCAATGATGAGCAAGATGCCCTAGGTGGATCTGGCGCGAAGCCTGCAGACAATTCCAAGCCGGCCAGTGCTCCACAACCAGCCTTGTCTCCTCTTGCTACAGATGCGGCGCGGTGGATTCCCAGATTCTTCGAAGAGTACAGCGAAATCAACACACTGGCTGTGCGTTCTCGAGACATGCGCAGCTTGATTGTGAATACAATGTTCTGGAAGGGCTGGCATCTCAGGTTGGATGTACCAGAGCTCAAGAACAACGGAGAGGCCAATGCTGCAGCTCTTTTCAGGAAGGCAGCTACCCTTACACTGGACATCGTGCAAGTACCACTTCTGGACAGAAGACCAACTCGTGCTCTGATTAATTGGGATGTGAAGGAGCTGTTCCCACGAAAACCCGAAGCCCGAGGTTGGATTTCAACGAACCCTCTCCTGGGTGCTGTTCGCTTCGCCCTACGACTGAATCAAGGTACGCAGACATACCAAAACAAACGAACATATGACAAGCCGCTCCGACGGATAATGGATGCCGCAAGTATACTCTGAAACATAAATGAGAATAAAACAGAAATATTCCAAAACTCCTGGTAAGTTCCAGCAGCATTCTGCAGGGCGCTGGGAGCTTGCGAGAAAATTCGAGACTCAACGTTTCTTTTGCTCGACCCGCCCCCCTCCACCCTTGGATTTCCATTGAAAATCCTGAAATGCTTCGTTCTTTTCTTAATAACAAAATTGAGATTTTGGATGCTAACTTTTCTAAGTTTTTTAACTGCTTTTAAGTTTCGCTAACTTTTATATCTACCTATAAGTACTGACAAGTCCTATAAGTAGATATCTCTTATATCTACACATAGAAGGCTTATAGAGGGGTTATAGTGAGTTTATAGATATGTTATAACTGCCACAACTTCTTGCGTTCTCCTTCGTAACACCCCAAATTCTAAACCCGTAAGCGTGTGGGCCCTAAACCCTATAAAGTCCAAGCTTCATGCAGCGCGGCTTGGCTTCAGCTTCTGTAAGCTTGTTTTCACGAAAAACCTTCAGAAAAGCCAAAGGCAGTCTTCGCGATACAGCG
This sequence comes from Symbiodinium pilosum, assembly GCA_905231905.1. Taxonomy (NCBI): domain Eukaryota; class Dinophyceae; order Suessiales; family Symbiodiniaceae; genus Symbiodinium; species Symbiodinium pilosum. Next base: position 41,094 of record CAJNIZ010026280.1, on the reverse strand, counting down.
AAAAGCCATTCTTGTCTTATGTTAGGTGTTAGGGTTTTGGAGTTTATGGTTTGAGTTTAGGGTTTTGAGGGTCAAGGTTTGCTGCTAGCGTAACGGCCTGCAGAATGCAGTGAAGTGTGGCAGGCAGTTCTTGTTGGGGTTGAGAATCACTGTCAGGGCTGAGGTGCAGGGTTCTGTTCTTCGTTGGTATTAACAAGGGTTCACGAATTATAGTATTAACACTTAGAAGGAAAGAGAGAAAATCATCACATCATACATAAAGGTTCCTGCCTCATATATATAGATATAGTAGTTTCCCAAAACAGGGGGACCCCAATTTACTACACTCCTTATTATGGGGACCGCCAGAAAGGTACCGCTAATTTTGGGAACCCCCAGCCCTAAACCCTAAGCCCTAAACCAATCTAAGTTCCTTATTTGTAGCATGCCAGTACTTGGGGAGGTTAGGGTTTAGGGTTGTAACAAGAGGGCCTACACGCCTTAAGGTACGGGGTTAGTTGTTCAGGGTTCGGGACTCCAGGGGTGTAAAAAAATGAGATCCAGGGGCTGAGTTGTTTAGGAAGTACAGTGCTTATGGGATTGTCGTTTTTTCCGGCTTCAGGTCGTTTTTGGGAGGGTACATAAGGAGAAGGAAGTTTAGGGTATAGGTTGAGCGATGTAGCTGTAGCTGTAGCTGTTACAAGGAATGTGATAGAGCACTGCTGAAATTATAGCCTTCTAAGGTATGGTCTCGTGCCTTCCAATCTGCTGGAGCGTTAGCAACTTCGATTTACAGGAGGACGCGAATCTCAAGCCTAAGCCCTAGGAAGTGAACCTTGTTTCTGGAAGGCTCTTATGCATGTATGTTTTGACGTGATACACCAGACACTTAACCATCTGGACCCTATAAGTGCAGGTTCAGAGTTTCTATACCAAAGAGAACTGAATGAGCACAAGGGGCCGGGAGGAAGTTTGGACAAGTTTGGGGGTTCCTGGATCGTGGTAAAGAGCTGAGACAGTCTTGTAGCTAGCAGCCTAAATAGCAGCTTCAGAAAAAATAAAACTGTGGGGGTCCCAATCATAATGAGCAGCGTATATTCCGTATATTTTTTGGGTCCTCCTGTTTATGGAAACTACCCAACTCCTCAGGTCTCAGGTGCCCAGACCCCTGGGAGGATCTAAAAATTAGATCCCCTATATAGACCCATTATAACCCTTATATAATCCTTATATAATTCCCCCTATGGTTCAAGGGGATCTAATTGTTAGATCCTTTTGGGGGTTTGGGTGAGAGGAGTTATAGGTGAATACATGCCAAACAGCTGGCTTCCCAGTTGCAGCGTGGCTCAGGTGACTCCACCCCAGATGAGGCCTTGCTGTCGAAATTCTGCAGATACTTCTTGGCACTCAGCTTGGACCTTAGACTTTTAACCCTCTGGGATTCCCTTATACTCTAATACGTACATAACGGGTTAACCCTTAGAAGGGACTTGTCCTTGGTACCCTTTGGGTTTGTATTGGGTTTGTACCCTTGGGCTTGGATCCCCAAACCATGGAATACAGCCCTTAAGGTCAAAAACCTGACGGGTACAATTTTTACAGTCTTTCATGAGACGCTTAATGATTCGGGCTTGAAGCGCCGTGTGTCCATTCACCACCAACAATACAAGGTGCAGCTAGTTCAATAGTACTAGCCGCAACAGCCAAACCCTAAGCCGATAGGATCACGTGTTAGCAGTCTTGTAGTGTATCTTCTTCACGGGTAGACAGGTTGAGCTAAGGCTATACTGCAAGTAGCATTGCCACGAGCCCGTAAAGCCCTGCCACGTATCTCTTCTGACTTGTTCAGGATGGACGTTGTCGAGCCCGGAAATGTTGCGGCTTCATACCGATAACTGCAGGTCTGGAACTTTGTGAAGACTAATTACAATGCGGGATCTCTATCTGTCCGAGACGGTTCCCATAAGTAAGCCTTGCAGCGGGTTTCTTCTGATTTCAGGTGAATACCTCCCAGGTTTGCAGACGATTTGGAAGGTAAACCATGTGCTATCGTGCGTCCGAGGAGTACATGTACTGCATCTTGCGCAGCGGTCCCTACTTGAACGATTCATGGGATTTGCTTACCAGACATATTGTTGATACTAAAAATTCCGCATGATCTTAGTATACTATAGTACCATTATTCCCGAGGTTTAGGGTATTTAGGTCGTGCGATCCCCACTAGCTGGACCTATACGCGCTGTCCCGATAGAGGCGGGGTTAGAACGGCAGCCGAAGGTAGGTACTAAATCCTTGAAGCACCAATATGGAGCTCCATTCAGGCCCTAACCATAAACCTTGAACACTGAAGCCCTACACCCTCAACCCTAACCCTGAACACCCAAGCCCTAAACCCTAAATCTTAGACTCTAAACCCTAAGCCCTGGACTCTAAGCCCTAAACCCTAAACCATAGACTCTAAACCGTAAACCCTGGACTCTAAGCCCTAAACCCTAAACTAAACCAGACAGTTGCCAGGCCCCCAATAGAACCCCGTTATATACCCGTTATAATCCCTAGAAAATCCCTATAATCCCTGTAGTTTCCATTTTCTTTTCCATTACCCCCAGACAGTTGCCAGGCCCCCAGGATTCTGCAGCCTTCGTCCTTGCAGTGGGCGGCTGCGGTCTACGGTCGCGGTCTGAGATTCTTTAGGGGGCCTATTCAGGGTTTAGGGTTTAGGGTTCGCAGGAGGACTTGGGGGTTGTAAGGTTTTAGGGTTGTAGGGTCGTAGGGTTTTGGGTTTGAGGGTGTAGGGGGTTGTAGGGTTGTCCAGAGGGTATAGATGATGGGAGCGCAAAGGGTGTTTATGCATTCTGTGTCTAGGCACCACATAGGGAACAGCTGAAGCGACCACTAACCAAGCAGGTCTACACGTGAGGGTTTGCAGGTGCCAGGGATGTATGCATGCTCAGGGTCCCGGAGGGCCGGAGGGCCGTGCCCAACTCCATATATCCATGTGACTCTTATGAAGAGTTGTTGACCCCCTCTGCCCGACCGTTTTGGAGAACACCCCTGCATTCAGCCAAAGTAGCTCAACCTCTTTTTTAAAGGCTACTGAGCAACAGGTAGACGCACCAAAGCTATGACCAAGCGATGTCCTGCGATCACTATCATCTTATATAGCCACCAGGATAGACGAATTTGAATGTTTCATAAAATAACTACCCAGTCCAAGTTCCCTAGCCCGTAAACCCCACCATGCCAGATGCCAATTTCAAGTTCATTGTCAATGCTCTTGTCAATTTGATTAGCCACGTTTTTTTTTTGGTTGAGGTCCTTACCCAATAAGCCCAAGATACACCTCTGCATTCAGAGCACTTTTTATTAGATCTCAAGCCCTGAACCCCAGATGATCCCCTCTCAATAACTGGGTTGCCGTTGAGAACTTAAATAAGGTTACTATAGCAAGCAAACCCTATGATGTACTATAGCCATATTGTGGTAACCTAACTTACGTTCCTCAACAGCAGCCCAGAGAATCCTCTACCACTATTGTTAACCCCCCAGCCACCAATTTAGAATACTCCCAATATATGAATATACCACACTCGGCCACAATGGGAAGTACTGAATATTAGGGGGAGGGGGGGGGGGGCGGGGGCGGTTTAATATTAGGGGGAGAGGCCTAAACCCTAAACCATAAACCCTAAACCCTAAACCCTCAAACAAAAGCAGGCCAACTGGACCTTGCTTTGGCATTCCGCGGGTGCGCAGTTGTCACTGACACTTTGAAGCAGTGCGGACCAGTTGGAAGGCATCCGGACCCCGAAATTATGGGATTCTGGGTGTAGGGTTTAGGGTTTAGGGTTACGGGTTTCCCTGCTCCCCCCTAAACTACCACTAGGTTCCCCCCTTAATTAGCCTTGATAAGCCGAAATTGACCTTCAATAGTATTCATTAAGCTAGTACAAGGGGGTGATAGGGGAATTCCTCTATGGGTGCCCCAGAGAGATGTGTATGGACATGTAGGGCATTGGTATTTGGCTTATCAGAACTGTGGGTCTCTTTGGGGGGGTTGTGGTTGCCCTGATGTTCGGCAAGCATGGATTTTCGGGTATGACTATGGTTGGGGGGTTATCACATTCATTTGCGGCTTCATCGTGCGCTCCTAATGTCCAGAAAGCATGCACCCATGTCCTGCGATCTGGGCCTGTATGGGAAGCCTTCTAAAACCGCTCTCGTTTGACATTGAGGTGTAGTGACTACGGCAACCGTATTCCGGAAGCGTCAGCATACGAACCCTAAACCCTTAAATCCTAAACCACCAACCCTATAAACCCTAAACCCCTAAATCCTAAACCTAAACCCGATTAGCACGGTTTGATGACGATTCTCTGCCCATGGAGCTCACGACCCCTGTGATTTTTTAAGCTGACCTGAAATGATTGTCTTACTGTTTCTTAGTAGCATATAGCCCCTACATACTATTTTCTCATATTCCCTACTAAGAACACGTAAGTTCTAGGAGTCTTTTCATACCTGAAAAGCATCGCCAGTTTGCTGACAAGAAGCACACAAGCCCACGGTAGACCTCCAGCAACAAACCTCAATCACAAAACCTCCCACCCTAAATGTTCGATTGTGTGAAATAGCCTAAACCCTAAGCCCTAAACGACTCAAGGAAGCCTTTGACCTCCGGGAAATCGTCGCCATCGTCATGGATCGCAAGGCGTTGGCCTAAGATTCCAAGTACCTGTTACTTAGCATTCTTCTTATTATTGCAGTTTCAGTATTGACATGTGCATGCACACAAATACGTGGACAGAGAAAAATGCATTTTCACACGCCCGCCCCGCGACCCCGCAATGCTCTGGTTAGCTCCGGAATGCAAAACACGTGCTCGCAAAGCTGTATAGTCCCCCTTAAGTAGATAGAATATTATGAAAAGATCCCCATATAACCCATATTCCAGGGGGACTGTACGTACTCACCGCAGTATGACGCTAACAGTAACACCCCTACTACGCCTCTCGGGGCCTTTGCATCTGAAGAGCGCTACATGTGGGGCTGGATTTAATATGAGCTATAGTCTAAACTCCGTAGAGGGCGTTATATAATAGGGGATTATATAGGGGAGTATTGTAAGGGTTATTAAGCGGATACTCGGAGTGTAGACTATGGCTCATATGTCCCAATGTATTTTCAGTTTTTAGAACATCGGACCCGCAAACCCTACTAAGCCCTAGACCCTTAAAAGCTTAAACTCATAAACCCATAAACACCTGAACCCTAAAGCCTAGACCCCCGAAACAATAAACCCTAAAATCCTTATACCCTTAAAACCTACACCCTCAAACCGTATCCATTTCAGGTGACGATCCTGGGTTTACCACCCTCCCTTCTTCAGCTGCTGTCACCCTCGGATTTTTTGGACGCCAGGACAAGGTTTAGGGGGAAGGGCTTGGGGGTTAGGGGTTAGGATTTAGGGCCCTAAATCCTAAGATCTATGGGAAAGGGTTTACGGTTTGACAGGTTTCGGGTTTAGGCTTTATGGGTTCCAGGTACCTAGATAGGACGCATTTTCGGCCCAAAGAGGTTCCCATACAAATATTTCGAGTCCGAAGCACACTCCCCCTAAACCCTTGTTCCTAAAGGGCGTCTTACATACAAGTAGCTGGACCCCTGTGCTCTGGAATATGCTCAGTGTTGCAGTGGCGCATTCCTTAGAATCTACAGTATAGGGGCCTCAATAAATTTCATTACCAGTATTGTGGTCCTAGATTCCATGTATCATTGTGGTATAGGATGCCTAAATAGACCTTCACATGTTGTTGGTATGGTTCTTTAGGCCCTTAAAGTAGAGCGGCTACAAGTTGCACGCGAGAACCTTGGTAGAGCAAGCGTTTAGTTCAGGATTGAGCGCCTTTGAGGTGTTCATCGTCATCATGGAGAATCATGTTATTCCTTCATTTCATGCCGGTGCTACTGAACTTCTCTCTCCCTCTCTGATGGTTCTTATGCTTGGACCCTGAGCTCTTCCGTATGCCTTTAACCAATGGACCTCTGATCCCTCAGGCACGTGGACGCTCGGGGAGACTTGTTTGCTGTAAGGAAATGGCGGAATGGAACCCTTCAGCAGCCCAAAATAATCAAACACCGAATAATATACAGTTTTGTTTTATTATTTTCATATTTTTTATTTTTCTGTTCCATTCCGATTCCCTAAACCTTGTAGAACCTAATTACACCCTAAGCTTAAGATAGTAGTTCCCGTTGTCTTTGCCCTGTCTTCTTGGATCCTAAATGGGAGTTGCTATTGCTGTTTCCATGCATTCATTCGTTCATTCGCTGGCTCGTTCGTTCACTCACTGCCTAAACCCTAAATCGTGGTTTCGATTGTCTTGTTTTCTTCATTGCTTCATCCCTTTCCGAGACCCAGAGCTTAGCAAATATGCCTTTAGATTTTTTCCTGCTAATAATTTCAGCTATCCCAAGAATTCGCCCCCATCATGCCCATCATTCACCTACTTAATAAGTTCCCGTGACCCGCCAAGAAGGGACTGGGGGTAGCGAGGTTCCTTAGTCTTAAGCCCGGAAACTCAAAGCCGCTAAACCCTAGATGACGGGCGAGGAGCTGCGGCGGATACTGCCGACTGCGCCTCTCGGCAGCATAAAGGGAACTCCAGCCATGCCTGAGGGAAGTTGTATTACAGGGGGAAACATGGAGCTTTCCGAAGATTAGGGGTCTCATTTTGATAGTCCCCATTATAGGGATTGTAGTAAGAAGGGGTTTATATTGGGGCCAGTACTCATGAAAGCCTCTACATGTAAAAAACATATCTTGCCAGGAACTATTGAAAAATATAGACACACACACATCAGTAACGTACATATTACGCGTGTGTGTGTGTACCCCTAACCTCTTATTTCCCTAGGTATGATTTTCTGTTGTTCTGATCATAGTAAAACAACCCTACGGAGTTATCGAGAACAGTAATTTGATGAAAGGTTTAGAACCCTTTACTACACCCTATAATGGGATTTGCAGTAACTTTAGGCTACTGGCTGGGGCACCTGGTCGGAGCAGCCTGGCCCTGGAGTTTTGCTTAAAAAAGATTCAGAGGCTTAACGTTTTAGTCCAGCTTACCTAAGTTTTAAGTTTTAGGGTTTAGGGTTTAGGGATTTAGGGCTTATAGGGTTTAGGGATAGACCTTATTCAGGGATTTGCTGGCTCATAAGGGGGCCATATCATATATACTTTAGGAGGACCCCCCCACCCTGTAGTAGTGGTATAATAGGAATATAATAGGACCCTCATATAATCCTTATTATCCCGCATAGTCACTATTACTGGGTCGGGGGTCCACCTAATCTACATTAATATTATGACCCTAAATCGTAAACCCTAAACCCTAAGGGCCATATCGTGTATACTAAGCAGGAAGTGGCTGGCCGCGGCAAAGCTTGCGGACGCCTTCTTATGGGTAGTATTTTATTTGGGGATACTATAATACCCAATAGTAATAGGGTTTAGGGTTTAGGGGTTTAGGGTTTAGGGTTTTATTTGGGGATACTATGGTACCCATTATAGAGTAAGAATGTATCCTCCTTTTGGGGTATAGTATTTATATAAGGAATATACTAGGTTTAACCACTAAAAAAACACTACTCTTATGGGAGGATATGAATTGCTCCCATGACAAAACCCCTTTAAAACGCCATTTGCGCCCTGGCCCGACAGGAGCCCCAATTTTGGAGCTTTAGGTACCAATTTACCAAATCCTGTAGTCAAAATGGTGTAAGTACATGAAGCCAACTTTTTTTGGGAGGCTTGGACCCCTGCTATGGCTAGTGACATCTTGCACCACTCTCTATAGCATAGCCCCAATCATAGTCGGGATATTAAGTGGTGCAAGACTTCCTCCATCCGCCGCAGCATTCGTGGTTTGCTGCAACCATGAGGTCCCTAGACCTTCGTATTCCCCTTTATTAATAATCCCTAGAGGACTGCCCTACATAGACCCCTATAGCTCATGTAGTTCAACCCTAAAGGTCGGCTTATTTCCTGGGGCGAGCCCTGTCCCACTGCCCGACTCCCAGCGCGACGTCAGGGTCGTTGAAGGATCTGGGCTTTTGACTGAGGATGCTTGGAATTATGGCTGTTTGTTACATTCTTTTCTAAAGAACTACAAGCCAGAAAAGAGAAAACATCCATAAACAAACCCTCAACAGGACCCCACAATCTCATTACAATCCCAACACATCCCTAGGGCTCCTAAGGATCCCCATTTGAGTAGTATTTTGGTTGGGGGTACTATGGTACCCAATATAGAGTAAGATTCTATCCTCCTTTTGGGTATAGTATGTTACACTACTAATTTCTAGAAGCTTCCCTTTTGAGCCTTGTGCTCAATTTCTGCCTTTGTAGCATCAACGCTATTCTACCCGGATTTCCCCCTGAAACCTTAAGCCCTAAACAGTAACACAGGCAAAGAAAGGATTCGATCAGCCTTTCACATTCCTTGCCCACTACCTGTTAACTGGGTCCCTTTAAAAGAGGTTGAGTGGGGATTTACAGAGTTGAGGATTACTACAATGTGAACCAAATGGAACAGACAACGGAAGCTGAAACCAGAACTGGGCTTATAGTGGCTGTACGGTCCTTTTCTGGTGTTTCCTGTGGCTGGTACAGGTACTACCCAAAAGAAGACTTTTAGGGTTTAGGGTTTAGGAGTTAGGGACGTACATAGGGGCTTGCAAAACACCTCCAAACCACATAAACTTCAAACTTTAAACTTCCCAGTGCGCTACACACAAGTTTTAGGTTGGTGGGTGCTGGGTGCAGGAGGGTGTGGCAATGAGATCAATGGCCTTGATGGTATAAGTTGGATCATTCCCCCTTACAGCAACTGTCTTTCAAAGGGTTTTGTGTTTAGGGCTTTGGGGAGTTCAGGGTCTTGGGGTTTAAGGGCTTGAGGGGTTTTAGCGTTTTCCGGGGTGTCGAGAGGTTTTATTAAGGGGCTAGTATGACCCCTAGTATTTATTGTGGTAGCTGTTAGTGAAAGGGGGAACGACTGAAGATAGAAATATGTTCATGGACTGCGAAGAAAGCTTCGCATTAAATAGGGTCACTACCTGGAGGTCCACAAAAGTCCCATGAGAGCACAAACTTACCCACCTCACCTTACCTAAGAAAAATGGCATTACTTTGGCATAGCCCTTTAAACCCTAAACCTCACTATGTCTGAACCCTAAACCCGAAACCCTAAACCTCACTACGCTAGGTGGAGGTAGCAGAGGCCCAGATCTGCAGTATCCCCTTCATACTTAGATAGAGGCACCGCCCCTTATGTTAGGGTTTAGATAGGTCCCCCCTTTATACGAGGTCATTTTAGGGAATATTTAACATAGGGGGTGGGGGGCGTTGAATATTGAACATTGGTATGAAGGGATTCGAACTCAAAGCGTGCTGGGTACCCCAGTCGTATGAACTCTGGGCCGCAGATGTTTTCTATGGAGTTCAACTGTGTGCTAAGTGCGTTCCACCCATGCCCAACCCTAAAACCTTAAACCGTCAAACCCTAGAAGCCCAAAACCCTCAATCCATCATTCTAAGGCAGTGGCTGAACGCTGGGGCTCCGGTCAACTGCCCTTTGCCCGGCCAGGAGTCATACTGTACAGAGATGGTGGAAGATGGCGGAGGCCGTATGCAGGTATGATCTTAAATGTCAAGCTTTGGGCTTACACTCCTGCACGACCTCAGAATGCAAACTTCCAAGGATTCCTGAAGTTCCTGGAGGGGTTATAGTATCAACACTAGTTCTGCTCCGCGGCCTGTTGGGGAACATTTTTGGACCCTTTGCTGCCCTATGCCTCGAGACTCCAACTCGAGATATAAGCTGGTTTGGGGTTTACGCAGTCAGGGCTTAGGGTTTAGGACTTTAAGGTTTAGGGGTTTAGGAGTTTAAGGTTTAGGGGTTTAGGAGTTTAAAGGTTTCGGGGGGTTTTAGGTTTTCAGGTTTAGGGTATCCCTCCAGCGGATCGAATGTACAGGATGTGGGAGCTGTAGTTCAGTCAAAAATCCCCCCAAGATTGGGTTTCGCCCAATGTAAATATGGAATGTACGGATGTAGGGGAGGTATTATGCTTGTCTTGCCTCTAGATTCTAACTACTACGTTAAGCCGACTACAATCCTCTGTTTGAGTTGAAAGGGCAGATATACTAGACTACCCTCAGAACCCCCAACATGTCCCTGGGACTACCAATGCTGGCTTTGTTTGGGAGTGTACAAGGTCAAAGCTTCTGAGGGCTTAGGGCCCATCATGCGCGCTGGGGCAGGAGCATGCAAGGCATCTTCTCAATGTGCCTACCCATGGTTGGGCACAAGAGAGAATAGTCTGTCTCGTTCACGGATGATGAAATTGATTGGAGACGAGCCCCTACCCGCTTCCCAGTGGAAGCAGAAGACGCGTGAAGAAACGTCATTCTTTCATCAACCACATCCGCTCAGTGAGCAGAAGATTTCGGAAGACAAGCTGCGGTGTGTGTGTGTGTGTATTACTCCCATGGAGCAATGTGTGGTGGCATCTATGGAAAGCTGGTATCACCGACTGGGGTCCAAGAAGAAGGGCCTAGCCTCATCAACCAGCATCTGTTGAAGCGCAATGGCCCTCAGGAGGTGCAGCACTACAAGGTCCGCAGAGACGTGGAAATTTCCGCTACAAGTTGGCAGCAGTGGCTTTCTGGTTTCAGTTGATTGAATCGCCAGAGTACTTCAAACAACTGTCCCTGCATAGTCCCTAGATATGCAACCCGAAATCCTGCTGTCAGCATTGATTTGACATTGGGCCGGCAGTTCGAAAGCCTTTCTTGCCAGACCTTGTTATACTACACCCTTGTAACTACAGCAGTCCAAAACATTTAGCTCTAGTAATAGCCCCATAAGCACCTTCGCAGGCCCTGCTACTATGAGCCCTCCCTCAAACTACCGCAGAGCCCCCAAAGAGTCCATGAAGACAGCGGGACTTATAATAAACGGGATTTACTTGAGACTTGAGAGGAGTATTTGCTTTCTGTTTTCCTAGTGTCGGACTGTTGTGAACGCTAGACTACAGGGTGCTGTATGACCCAGATGTCGCATCGACAGGAAGGAACCAAGAGCTATTGAGGCCTTGAGCAATTGGTCTAAAGGCCTCTCAAAGACATAGATGAATGATGTGAAAAGCCAACTTTGAGGCGTTGCATTTGACGGCATGGGGTACGAATTCGTCGGGAAAGCCAGCTATAAAGAGGTACCGACAGACTTACCGGTTGGCTAACGCCGAATTAATCTAAGACATGCATTGTCTCATCCTATCCTTCACCGAAACATCTGAACCCCCATACCCCAAACCCCCACGAGAACCCAACCCTGAATCTTGAAGCCTTGGAGTGTCTGAGCATCTGATAGGGACCTTCATGACCCCCTTATAGCCTAAAAGACCATACGTTCCCGAGTCCCTACCTAAACCCCAAAAGTATGTAAAATAATAGCCCTAAACCAGCCATAAAGGCCATTATTTTACATACTTTTGGGGGTGCAGGTAAGGCACCCCTGTTTTTCAGAGAATCCCTGCATGCCATGCCAGCTGAGGCCCTGGCGGTTTTTGGATGTACTGATCTCAACCGAGTGCGCGAGATTTTTTGGGGGGAGCCTTTGGTAGGGTAGGCTTGAGAGTTCGTGGTGTAGATGGTTTTGTTTTGAATTACGAAGGTGTAGACGATTTCGATTCGAAGGTGTGGGGTTGGGATAGTTCAGGTCTAAGGGTTTAGGGTTTAGGGGCAAGAGTATGGAGTCGATTGGTTTTCGGCCTTCAGATTTGACATGTAGGACTCCAGGCTTCGGATTGAATTTGGTGAGGATCCTTCTTCAGGGTCCTCAGTAGCCGGATTGCCAAAAATTGGACGCTGAACCCTAGACTCTGATTAAACCCCCTTAACCTTAAATCCTAGGCCCTAAGCCCTAAACCTGAAATCCCAAACCCTAGGCACTAAATCGAGGAACCTCAACATGCTGATATGTTGGTGCCTGGCAGGTCTGCTTCAGGGTTCTACTAGCCAAGCTTGGTTGCGGAGAGGTAGTGTACGGGGGCAGGGTTTAAGGTTTATAGGGTTTAAGGTTTAGAGTTTAGGGTTTGGGGGCCCTGTAGCTAGAGCTATGGCTATACTGTCGGCAATCATGTCTGCTTGTTCTCGGGCTGCAGGATATTTGGCAAAAATGAAGCCTGAACGGACCTCTTAGTAGACTACAGTCCGTGTACGAGGAACTTGTATGGGTTTCCATGTTTGGGGCAGGTTGGGATTATGACTTTGGGCTTTTTTATCTTGTGATTGCTTTTGTTTCCTGCATAGGGCCTTGCACATTGCTGGCGTAGGATTTTTACAGACACCTTGGAATTGGAAAGGCTCCTCATTGCTGACTTAGATTTGCCTGGGCTGGGGCTTGTAGACTTCTATCCCCAAAGCGTAAGCCCTCAACCCTAATACACCCTACCTGCTCTGCTACAGCCCAGAAAGGGTATGATCTGCGACTCTACAGAATCTGCGATTGTTTGGGCAGTACAGCACATCTCTTGCCGGTTATCCTACATGCCCTGCACGCCAAGGCGCAACATCCTAAGCGCCAAAAAGCAAACACCTTCAAGCATGTTTAAGACATCACAGAATGCCACCCCGCTACTCGGCTGGCAGTTCGCTAAAAACACCCTTGAGCCTCTAAATCTCAACCGGTCATCCCCAATGGATCCTAAGTACTTATATACGGACTACTGACCTAGACCATATTATGAACCCCTAATACTGCAACCTACATTCTACCGATACTTAGCATCCTTTTGGGATCCTAGACTCTACGCGTTGGAGGTACTGGCTCTCGTTCGTGTCCTTCGAGCCTGGGTCCTCGGATACTCAGAGACTCGAACGTTTGGATTCACGTAGAGGATCCTGCTATCATTTAGGGCATATACCGGGACCTTCCTTGTACCCTTAATTGGGGATATATGGTCCCTAATAGTGGGTACTTAGGCCCTAATAGAGGGTAGGAGGAGGGTCTAGGTAGGCCTTCGGTGAGGACTAGACTATGGGCTCTCTGGGAACAAGGGGCGCCAAGACTTGGCCACGCGCTCTGACCCTCCGGAACAGATTTTAGGAGTTTCGGGTTTGGGGTATCAGGCAAGCCCTATAGTCAAAACCATATAGTATTTCATAATCTCTACTTATATTTACTCGTACCCTAATATAGATGATGTTTACAGTGGGTCCCAAAGTCCACGCTGGCCTGCTCGATGGCCAGGCCTCTGGTGTATTGCGCCACGCTTGGATGACACAGCTGGCTGGCATATGCAAGACCACAGCTTTGATTCTCCAAATGAGTGGCCATACGACTGATCTCCTGTCGGATGCCATGAAAGCGCCCACTGCGAGCGCTTTGAACGCCATGATCTCGTCGTCCGCTGCACCCGGTCGACTTGCGGGCTTGGTTTGCTTCAGCTCTGCGATCGGCCTCTGGTGCACTTCTCAGTATTTGCACAGCAGCGTGCACGGCCATAGCAAAACGTCCACACAAAGTTCTCATTCGGGACATTAGGGTTGTGGAGGCCACTAGTGTTGTTTGGTCTGCGGAATCAGAGTTGGACAGGCAGCCCGGAGCATCTAGGGCTCCTGCTAGTGCTTGTGACAGTCTGGAGGCCTAAAAAAGGGAATTGAGGTTACTCAAATCCTCAACAGTTAGGACCCTGTGATTCTCTTTTGGCCCATAGGGCCCTAAGTTTTGGAGCTGTGTTTACAAAACCTCCCTGACTGTAAGACCTTGGGCTTTAAGAAGTAGTGATGCTCCTAATGTCCTCATAGCCATACCTGAGAAGGACCCCCTACCCTGTCATAGTGGTAGAATAGGAACATAATAGGACCCCAATGTAGTCCTTATTATCACTAATAGTCACTATTACAAGGGCGGGGGGACCACCTAAGCCATGTCTTACGAGCTGCAGACGTTCCTGGAATCTTTCTTCTAAGTATCACTCTGCACATGTGGTTAAATGCCCAATAAACTGGTTTTCTGTTATTGAGGAACTTAAACCAAGCTACCATAATCTCGGTATATGGTAAATGACAAAGCTTTCTTGTTATGGTAACTCAGTTTAAGTTCCTTACCAGCAACCCAATAAACTAGCAACAGCTTACACGGGGTCCCTGGCCCCCTTCTTCTAGCTTCCCACAACCGCTTGACCTTCCAGTGGAGGGCCCCTGTCTCGTAATCCTATCCTTACTGGTGCTTATTGTGTTCGCTATGTAATCCCAAAAGAAGATATTCCCTTATTCCATGCTAAGCCCCAGTAAGTAGCAAAGTTCAACCGAACAGTGGAGCCCCCGCAAAAGCCAACGGCGTGTCGACGGCAGATTCCTTGGAAGATCTAACATGCCCCAGAATTCGCCAGGACTCTCCTTGTACCCTTAATTGGGGATATATGAGCTATAGTCTAAACTCCTAGTATCCCCCTTAATAACCCCTATAGTAGTCCCCTATATAATCCTCCATATAACCCTCCTTTAAGGAGTTTAGACTGTAGCTCATATGGTCCCTAATAGTAGGTACTTAGGCCCTAATAGAGGGTACTCGTAGGAGGAGGGTCTAGGCAAGGAGCCTGTGGTTCGGGACACCCAAAGAGGGCAGATAGCTTTTGAGCAGCCACGGAATCCTATGAAGATCGGAAGCTCGCGTTGGCCGTTGTTCAATCTATACATAATGGGTTTTTCTCGTCTCTTATACGAAACCCAAAAAGGAACATGAAGCCACAATGCAGTCTCAAAATACTGTTGATACAAAAGCTCCTGCTGATCTCAGTATACTAAAATGCCATTTTCCCAAAGCATAAGGTATTTAGGGTCATACAGGATGTCTTGTATCAACCGTAGGAACCGCAACCTTAAACCCCACCACCCCAAATCTAAACCCTCAACCAGGAAACGTCCAACCAACACGCAGGCGAGACGACGATGGACGCAGTCTGTTTGAACCGGCTGGGCTCCCGTACTACGGACTTTTAGTAGGGTTTAGGGTTTAGGGTTTATGGTTTAAGGTTCAGGGTTTAGGTGTAAGGTTTGGGCCACGGGCAGGCTCAAGACTGCAAAACCGGATAATTCAAGTAGGGTTTCCTGGCTTAGGCCCGAAACCTGCGGGTAGTAGCCCTAAGGGTCCAAGGACCCAAATAATGGGGTTTTAGGGCCCAAATACTATACTAATGTTATTTGGAACCTAAAACCCTATAATCTGGGTCCTTGGACCCTTAGGGTAGAAGTAGGAGATGAAGGAATGCAAAAATGCAAAGTCCAACATAATTTTGGGTGAGTTGTAGAGGGCCTACCATATTGGGATCCAGTACTCGGTTCCTACTAACAAACGGTAAGAAAATTGCTGAAATGCATAATTAGAATTGGATTTAGGGTCCTAGAATCTATAAAGGGTCTAGGGTCTAGGGTTCCAGCTGCCAGGGACCCCCCAAAATGGTACCAGTCATTTTGGGAACCCCCCTTCACCCTTCATATGTATCTCCTAAACCCTAAACCTCTATCCCCACGTAAGATTCTGTGGTCCTGTGGTTTTGGGGCTCTACTTTAGCAGAATCGGCCTGGGCACTGAACCCTGAACCTATTGAACCCTGTCGGGTTTCGGGTTTAGGGTTTAGGGGTTTCGGCTAGCGGGAAAATAGCACAAGGTATGTTGGGGTCCCAGTAGTTAGGGAAAACTAGCAAGTACTAGTATACTTGCCGAACCTGGACCACAAATAGTGTTATCACAATACCAAGTATGCAACTACTGGATACTCAGTCTTGTAGCGAACTTAGAGTAGGGTTTGGGGTTCTAGACTTCTAAATCATTGACATGACGCCTGGAGGTATATGATACCATAGTTTCGTAAGAGTTGTATGCACTAGACATGAGACTATGCATGAGGTTCTTATCCTGTCTCGCGGAACTATGTGTCAATTCCGCGGGAACATGCTCCAGGACGTTGATCAACACGACTATGCATGACATTTCTTCCGAAGGCCCTTCTTCATGAAGGCCGAATACAAAACGGCTCCCGATGTGAGTTTGTCCATGAAGCTTGAGGTACAGGCAAGGGGATGCTGTTCAGGGCATAGGCTGTGGCCTAGGATGTAGAAAGTCGGGTATGTAGTGCATGCTGCCCCCACTCACTAACAGCTGGATAATGTTCATCATGTCACTATATACAGCCCTGATGATTACCCCTATGAGACACTGTTAATGAGTGGGGGCAGGACCCATGGTAGGCGCCCGGTTTGGGAATTAGGGCTATGGTCTCATCGTTGAGGTTTTCTTGATGAGGGCCGATGTTCGCAGAGCCGCAGGGGCACGGGCACTATACAGCCGGCAATCTATCCCTCGGCAATCATTTCCTTACGCTGTCCTTGCCCCATATGAGGTGGTGTCAATATTAGCCTTATTCAGCGAACCTTAACAGTGGACATAGGGGTCCCTCTTGTAGTTTAGTAGAGTCCTTCATATAGTCCCTAATAAGGAACCCATGTCCATTAAATTGTGTAGGAAATATTGATTGTAGCTCATATACCTATAGAGTGACCTTCACCATGAGCAGAGGTAAAGATGCAAAACCGTAAACCCTTAACCCTAGACAGTTATGCATTAGCTCCACAACCGTTTCGTATTGATACATCTGTTGCTCTTCATATCTCATCACCTTTCCCCAGTAAGAACCCCCACCCACCCTTGACAATAAATACCTCCAATTTAGTACCATTATATGATGGGCGGACATTTATTATTAGGGTGTCGTGGGCGATTACTAGGCGAAGGTGAGTTTCTTTATAATGACCATTTGCGCCACCCCGGAATCCCGGTGCTCTACACTAAGAAGCCCAAAGTCTAATTCGTTGTGAATCCCCATCCCTGAAGCACGCGGCGGCTGTAGGGTCTTGATTTTGGCAGTTGGGATTACACCACATTCCTTTCATCAAGAGTTTCGTTGACTCCCACACTTCAACACCTCAACCCTAAACCTCTCTGAACCATAACTGCATTTGTTTGGAAAGATTCCTTGCGGAATGTCACGGGAACCCCTATCCCCCGCCCCTACGGTGACAAGTCCCAATCTCTAATCCCTAAACCCCTTCACTTGAATTGTGTATATGTGTATATCGATATATACATATACAAAGACTCAGAACCCCCTCTTAAATCCTAAACCTTAACTCAATACTGAATACTCTGTACATCTGTATATATACATACATACACATATCTACACACGACGGTTGCATTTATACATATGCATATACATATATACAGATATCCCCTTAAAGGACCAAAGCGTACCGTACCCCTATCTCCCAGCAACGCCCAGGTGGCTGGAGTGGAAATGTTCCTGCTTCCCGCTTCCCAGGAGGGAGGAGCCGGTGCTTAGGGTTTCGGGCTCTGGGCTTATGATGTTCGGGCTTAGGATTTAGTGCGTAGAGCTTTTTGGGCTGGGAAATGTTCTAAGGTTCAGGGTGTAGGGTTTTCGGCCTGTTAGGGCGTTTAGGTTTTTAAGGCTTTTATGGTTTAGGGCTTTGGGGCTCTAGGGCTGTTAGGGTGTGGGGCTTGTAGTGCTTGGGCCTTGTAGGGCTTTTAGGGTTCAGGGGGCGTTGCAATTGGTGGCCCTAAACTAGATTCGTTTCAAATGATAGCTTACAGTGAAGACCCATATTCTCACGTTCCCGGCTAGCCAGACCTAAGCCGTAAACCCTGCAACAGCACCTTCTAGCGACAGCAGGTATAAAGATTACATGCCAGGACTGGGTATGGATTCCGGGAAGTAATGTGGTAGTTTCCCTGAGTAGGGGACCCCAATATAGACCCCAAAATATTATAATCCTGAAAATAGGCACCGACCAAAGGGTGCCTTTAATTGTAGGAGAAGACCCCACGTCTTGGGTTGAGAGTACGTAGTTTAAGGTCAAGGTTTGCCGGTTCTGGGTGCCGCCGGCCTAACATGTCCTAGTTTTCATGGAGTCAGTTAGGGGTATGGGTTTAGGGTTAGGATGGAGGTTGTGACCCAAAGAAACAGTCATCTGGTGCACAGAATGCATGGAATTTTAGTTTGGGCATTATGCCTCAAAAGCCGCCTTAGGTGAGCTGCTGTGAAGAAGTGAGCTTTTTAGTTGGGGTTTAGTTTCGGGAATAGGTTTTAGGGTTTATACGAATAGTGGTCAGGGGGTTTAGGGTCTAGGGTTTCTACGACGAGTAGAGGTAACAGACAGCAACAGTATCAGTAATGGTAACCTCATAGCTTGTTCACCCCGGGTGTTCTCAACCTGGATCACCCGCGCCAAGAAAGTCAAAAAAGGTGCGAGTCTTGAGCCTAACGACGTGCAAGCTGAATGTAAACCCTACCCCAATGGGTCCCTATATAACCCCTATGTGGTCCCTATAATCCCTGTAGTTTCCTCTCTTTTTTTGCCATTATCCCAACATAACTTACCTCCAGTATCGAGCCATAGGGTCTGAGCACACATTTACAGTAGAGTAGACATTTTCACCTATAAAAAAGAAGCTTCAGACTTCAGTCCATATTGCTTGGGTGCTTAGACCCTTAGGATGCACCCTGCCAACCCTAAACCTCAAACCCCATATCCCCAGAACCCCAAGCCGGGTTTAGGGTTTAGGGTTCTACATCCCAGACCCTTTCCCCTAAACCTTGAACTGTAGATCCCAAACCCAAACCTTGAATCCCCCGCAACCCTAAACCCTAAACCCCAAACCCTGAACCCTACATTAGTCTCGTCGTTCATGCCCGCCGACAGGAGGGGCCGCTCTGGACATGGGCAAAGAAGCCTGGACATGGTTTGGGTACCTTTAGGGAGGTTTAGGGTTTAGGGTTTTAGGGTTTAGGGTTTAGGGTTATCTTAGGGAGAATGGAAAACAAAATGGAAACGACCATAATGAGTTCTATAGGGACTTAGTCCCTACAGAACTCATTAGAGTCGTTTCCATTGACTACTATACTGGACTACTATACTGAGTTATAGAGGGATGTATAGGGATTATGAAAAAGAAAATGGAAACTACNNTTTAGGGTTTAGGGATGAGGGTAAAGCCTGGTTACCCAAACCCAAAACAGTGGGAGGCTTTATCCTACAGTGGTAGGAAATTAAAGAAAAGTGGGCCACAACTGCAGGCGACGAGGTTTTTCAGGTAGAGTTCAGGATTAGGGGGCAAATTTTGGTGACTTCACCGGGGCCAATGGGAGTTTATCTCAGGACTTCTCCGAGGGGCCCGACCCCGGTAATCCCTGATGATCCTCATATTCCCCATGCTCCTAGAGGGTCCCCATTCCGAAAAAACTCCCACATGGTGGTTGCATGATATAGAAACTACCCAAGGGCTTCTATGTACCATTACCCAACAAGGAACTAATAACATAGGAGGCTCTGGGTAGTCCCAACATGAAGTTTTTTGACGGTTTTCTACCTAGACCCTCCTCCTACCCTCAATTAGGTCCTAAGTACTCACTATTAGAGACCATATATCCCAATTAAGGGTACAAGGAAAGTCCTGGTAGGTACCTCCAGTAGTACTCTCTTTTCCTTTTCATTTTGGGCATCCTCATTAGAACATTAGCAGAAAGCGTACCCTTATTAGTAAGGGGTTACTGGGGAACCTAGTTGTTAAAAGCACCCTACTGCAACCCTAAACCTTAAACCCTAAATCCTAAATCCTCAACCCTAAATCCTCAACCCTAAATCCTCAACCCTAAATCCTCAACCCTAAATCCTCAACCCTCAACACTAAACCCTAAGCCCTAAATCCTAAACCTTAAATCCTAAGCCCTAAAACCCTAAACCCTTAACCACTGGCAGCATCTCTGAGGCTCTGGGCTCAGGATTCGGTATTTGTTCTCCAGGGTTTAGGTTTGGGGTTTAGGGTTTAGGGTTTTAGGGTTTAGGGTTTAGGGCTTAGGGTTTAGGTTTCAGGGTTTCAGCAGTTTGCGTTCAGGGCTGAGGATTCATGGTTTTGGGTTTTAGGATTCTAGCTTGAGCTCCCCCCCCCCCCTTTTACCCCCACTTAGGCCATACTCAGCCCAAAGATCCAAATAAGCCTAACTGAAGGCTGCCCTGAGGGAGGGGAGTAGATGCCTTACGTCTCTCCTCTTGTTCCGATTCAACCCTAAACCCTAGACTGATTCAATTGCTTCAGACATCTCCTTTGCTTCTCTTTCGAAAATCTGAGGAAGTAAAGGGTTTAGGGTTTAGGGGTTATATTAGGTTATATAGTAGGGGTGTAGTGGGGGAACCCAGCGACATCAACTAAGGACAGCCGCACGTTGGAAGTGGAAGAGGCAAGTGCGCCTCTTGCATGTAGGGCCCTAAAGCATAAACCCTCCCTAAACCATAAACCCTAAACCCTAAACCCTAACCCCTAAACCCCTAAACCCCTAAAACTCCTAAACCCTAAACCATAAACCATAAACCCTAAAACGATATGAAGGATTGCCATGAAAGGCCGGCAGGCATCAGGAATTTCAAGCCGCCGACACGAAGGATCCCAAGTATCTATATGAGC
>CAJNIZ010026280.1:0-11713 GCA_905231905.1 Symbiodinium pilosum | reverse complement strand
ATGTATGTATGTATGTATGTATGTATGTATGTATGTATGTATGTGTGTGTGTATGTATGTGTGTGTGTATGTATGTATGTATGTATGTATGTATGTATGTATGTATGTATGTATGTGTGTGTGTGTATGTCTGCATGCATGTATGTATCTATGTATCTATGTATATCCAGGAATAACACCAGCAAGTCTTCATGTCCTCATGAGCCCGTAAGCTTTGTTGACCCTACACCCGTGAGCCATGAGCCCTACAGACCATGAATGCTATGCCGCTGCTGCGTTGCAATCCAGGAATGCTGAGAGACCAATCTCGGCGTGCGAAGCAGCGTCGAGATGTGCCCTGGCTCACAGTGTCACACTGCAGTTGTTGTTCTCATCTGGCAGACCGGCACCTCATTCAATTTCAAGCACGTGATCTCCTACTCATGCTTGTTCCAGCCGCTCCTGCTGCTGCCGCTGCTTGCTGTTGCTCCTGCTACTGCTTCTGCTACTTCCCATGCGTTTGCCATTACCTGTTCTTGTTACCACCGCCAGCTTCGGCACTATCGCCGCCCTCCACCGCCGCCACCACTAAAATGACCATGATTATGTCTGCTACTACTCCACGCGGCTATGGAAGAGGTGATGGTGATGATGAAGGTCATTCGGAAACTAGGGTAATTTTACTTCGGGTATGCTTGGGCACCCAAGCACTATATGTGCTTCTTTCAGATAGTACCTATGCGCCAGAAATCTGCTAAGCCGGTCAGGTGCTCACAGTTTTTTGACCACGGTTTTCCGAGTCGGGCTCTCTCAATGGGTGCTTGAAGTCCTCTAAAGCTCCGTTTCAAACAAATCTCACGAACCTCGCAACAAAATTGGGCACGACGAGACCTAGTTCATCGATGCACAGGACCCAAACTTCAAATCCAACCTTCCTGATGGCAAGGTGTGAAGTTCACAATGCGGGT
The DNA here is from genome assembly GCA_905231905.1 of Symbiodinium pilosum. NCBI lineage: Eukaryota > Dinophyceae > Suessiales > Symbiodiniaceae > Symbiodinium > Symbiodinium pilosum. The sequence goes on along the minus strand of CAJNIZ010026280.1, from coordinate 10,766 downwards.
GGCTCTCTTGCCGGGGACGGGGAGTGGGGACGTTGGAAGGGGCGACTGTGTGGAAACCTCGCCCAAGGAATTTGAAGGAGAACAGGAAGCGACCGGTCAGGGGTTCGGGCTCATATCTGCCCTGGGGCACCTTGCCCTTCACTACGTCTTGACCTGTTGTGTTTGTAACACGAAGCTTATGCCAAACGAGAATGCACTTCCACTACTTCAATAGGCTTTATGCACAAGTGCTGCTAGCAAAATTCCGAGGAAGTATGTAATTTTGTACCATCACGCCCTGAGGATAGCGGAGGACGAAAGTGAGACGGTTGGCCTGATTCCAAAGCATGAGTCCAATGAGCCAACAGAGGACCTGCAGCAGCTGGGGTCCATTTGGAAGATTCTGATTTAGGCTGTAGGGTTAACTGAGGACTTGTGCAAATGGCCGCCCCTGTTTTGAGAAAATCAGCTGCAGCATCTGAATACCCTAATGAATATGTAGGCCACATGCACAACAAAACCTACACCCCAGACTCCACGTGCTACCCACGCACTCTCAACCTCAAATCCTCACCTACACCCTAAGCCCTCACACCTCAACCCTAACCCCCTAAACCCTCACCCCTAAAGGCTAAACTCTCTATCAGATTTACCAAAGGCCAGATCTGGATGAGGAGATAATCCATTCAGACTACCACCCCGAGGAACAAATGCTCTTCTTAAGAGACCACATAATTACATAAATATATATATATATATGTAGAGACAGATGCATATTTATAAGGGGGCAGTTGAATGTTAGGGGTGAGGGGTGTTAGACATGACATGGAGAGATGTGCAACAGCAACAAGCCTTTCCATCACCATCGCAACTGCGTCATCATAGCCATATGCAGTAAACACAGATTACAACAGGGACGGCGTATAGCCCTAAACCCTAAACCCTAAACAAAGATTTCAACAGGGACCGCTTACCTCATCTCTGAGCAGAGCATGAAAACGGCAACATACCTTAAGCCCCAAGATAGGGTTTAGGCTTCACGCCTACATACTGTACTTACCAAGATTATTATCTTTTCTACACATTTCCCCCTATTTGGGTCTCCATCATTGTGTGAATCACCCGTATTCGTTAACCTTTCCTATATCCAAACCCATAACCCTAAACTCGGAACCCTAAGCCCTCGGCCCGAAATCCTAAACCCTAAGCCCTTAACTCTAAACCCTATAAGTTTCGTTTTAGCGTTTCTTTTAGTCCGCCAGGCGAGCTGGTCCCCGAGATTTCTTCAGGCTTCACTGTAGCCCTAAACCAAGCGTCTGCCAGCAGCGGCTTCTACCCTTAGTCATGTGGGGGTTGTTCTAAAGGTCCTTGTAAAGGAGGGACCATTGGGAATACACTTCCTTAAAAATGGGATCCTAACCAAATAGGGAACCTGAATTATGGCCATTTTGGGGATAAGTATTTTGAACAATTACCATGTGAACCATAGTCTGAACTCCATACAGGGGCTAAAAAGGGTTCAGGGGTTAGGGTATAGGGTTTGGAGGTTTGGGGTTTATTTGGGGACCCACATATGAATTACAATATACTATAATCCTTATTCTCGGGATCCCCAAGAGGTACCCATATAGTTGGGGGTTTCAGGTTTCCTTTTTGCTGTGATTTGCTTACGCCACCAAGGCTGAACCCAATGGATGAAAACTCATCCTGATGCATGGTTAAGGGTTTAGGGTTGAGGGTTTAGGGTTGAGGGTTTAGGGTTTAGGGCATGTCCCTAAGCCCACAAGCCGCGTGGTGGCCAGCTCAAGCGTCTTCACTGGCGCCACGCGGTATGATCAAATAGGCTACAGCTACTGTGGATGGAATAAGTCACGCGCCGCCTTATATTCCACCCCGGGATTAGAGGACTGTCTTACCTTTGGTTAGCTGGGAATGAACGACTGGAAAACAAGCATGGAAACAACTATAATGGGTTATATAGGGACTGCTATGAGGATCCGTTCGCTCATTCCTAGATAGTCAAAGGTGGGTTTGGGAATCCTATCTGGCGCAATAGTTCCTCCAGCCACCGTATGGAAAACTAAGCTACTAGCTGTGGGTGGGGTCACTTGAAGTAACCAATGCACCTTCAAAAAAGGGTTGTGCTTCATATTTTGGTATCTTTACCTTTTTAAGAGTCGTCTTGCTTACTCTGGGTAGGGTTTTAGTGCATTGTTGTGTCCATTCGCGCATATAACCCCTTTGCGGGGCTCTGAAGAAGACCCGCTTTAGGGGGCGGAGGGGCGTGTCTTATTATGAACCCTACAATGCAGGGGTAAAGGCTGAATCCTGAATCCTAGACCCACAACCACTATGCTATAAATCCCAAAGCCCAAAGTGCTTATCCCTATAAGCCCTAGACCCTAGACACCCAATCCAAAGCCTCTAGGCAGGGAAAGCGAATTATAATCCGAGTGTTATCCTACACGCTCTAGTCTTTATCATACGTCTTGTCATGTGCTTACATAACCTGATCTCCATGAACCAATTTCTTCACCCACGCCCTCTCATGGTCCAGGTCTCCATTCATTCTCTACTACTTTGGCAACGTCCCCAATCCGATGCATCCCTACGTAACCCTAAACCCTAAACCCGTCTGTCCCAAAAAACAGGAGCAGCAGGCCGATGAGCAGGAGGAGCAGGAGCCCGTTGCGGAGAGTGCGCCGAATTCCGGCGCAGTCTCGAAATCGCCGCCCCAGGCAGCCGTTGCCCCAAAGGGAAAGCCTTCAAAGGGTTTATAGGGTTTAGGGTTTAGGGCCTTCAAAGGGTTTATGAACATCATAGGGTTACAGAGTGTACACATAACCTTCTCAAGCGCAAACCAAAAACCCAGCAAAAGAATCAGCAGGTGCATACTTCTGGAGTTCGCGTAGAATCTCCTGCGGGCCCTTGCTTGGGCATGTAGCGTTGTATAGTGTATTAGTAAACATATACAAACCCCAAGATCAAGGCCCCTGCACGTCGCCCGTGATTGCAAGCTACAAATACCAAGCCCAGTTCTTATGCAAGTGGAGCCAGAAACCCTAAACCCTACACAATTCTTCCAGGAGGCAATTGGGTCCAATATTCCCTATAGACTATACATTCCTAATAATAGAGCTTACATAAAGTTATTCCCAATGTTCCCTTTACATTATGTCCCCGGCCCTCCCAGCAGAGTTTTTTTAATGCCTTTTTACCCTTTGCTGAAGCATGGTGGGGCTGTTGGGCGGTGAGTAGTGACCCGAAACCTGCGTACCAGTGGGTGTTTTCGCAAATGGACGCCGAAGTGCTACAAGCCGGGGCATGACCCTGAACCTACATCTGCCCTAATTTTGCAAATTCTCCCTTGTTCCTAAGCCTTGCTCACAGCCGACTGCAGTTACTGCTGGATGCTCCTCTTGCGCCATCCCTTGATGAAGCTGACATACCAGCGCCTTACTGGGATGATGAGGAAATAGACGAGTTAGAGGCCCACCGGGTGCAGGTGCTGGGATTTGGTTTCACGGTTCCAGTCATGTGTCTGCGTGCGTCTTCATGTCTGGTTGGACTCTCCACGATGCTTGGAATTGTTGTGTTTGTAAGTAGGAAGACACTCAAGTTACAACCTTGTGCTAACATCTATCCCCCCTACGAATTACAGTTACTGGTTTAGATAACCGTGATTCGTGATGCGTTATCATAAGCCTCCCGAGTGAATGCAATTTGGGTTGTGCCAGACTCGGCCTTAACTTGTTTGGGTAGTGGTACAGGTACCATTTATCCAAACCCTATTCTAGTTATTCAGGCCGCTGCAGTAAATTTTGAAGCCTTGCAGGTTTGTTGAGCTCCCATCTTGAGTTCACTTGCTGAGGTTTGGGGTGTGCAGTGCTCTGTCATTCTTACGAGTACTTATGAGTGGAAGGTTTTTTTTGCCTTCTTGGACATTGGGTGACCATCACAAGTAGCTCCGTGAGTGTTTTGTCATTTTCATATTGGGCGAATCCCGTTGGATACGTGTTCATGGCGTTTATCATGGTATCAGAGCATTCTGAATACATACGGGTTGCCAGAGCGGTTTCTTAAATGAAATACTTAAACCCTAAACCACAACATAAGACACCAAACTTTACCAGAGACCCAAAGCGACCATGACTTCGACGACATACTACATTCCGTTCGTTTTCCTACTTCCAGCTTGAGCGAACCTGAGACCTGCAGCAACACCTGTGCCTACCCTTGAACCCCAAAAAGCCCAACATCCCTTCATTCGGGAACATACCTTACATGATACTAGGACCCCCGAATATGATTTAAGGTATATTATGTTGGCTTTCAGGGCTTCAAGCAACACTTTTTAGATCCTGTCGTATGGTTGGCATGATCACCCGCGCTTAAAACTCAGATGATGAGAACGTTATGGCAGTTTTCCAACAGGATTCCGGTAAAATCCTTCACTCCCCAGATCCCTACTTCAAGGCGTCCGAGGGCCGTCCATCTCCATATATGACTTTGCAGTCCCCATACTCTATCTCCAGGTATTTCAAATTTCAAAGGCTTGTTGTCCAGATAAAGGTAGGTAATCGCCCTTTAATCGTGCCCCAAGGGTCACGCCATTGTCAGGAACCTCTACGCTCATTTGTGGAAACGCTGTGCTTCGTGCGAAGCCTTACAGTACAGCTCAAAGCACCCCATCATTAAATGCTTGGGATTTGGGCATCGTAAAATTGTAGTGCACGCTCTGGGCAAGAGTCTGGTACTGGGCTAATTGTAGTGCACGCTCTGGGCAAGAGTCTGGTACTGGGCTACGGTCTCATTCCTGCAATGAACATGTTTTCCATGGTGGTCTCTGTGTTCGATCTCAAGACTCTGGCTGGGCTAAAAGGTTAGATACGCAAAATGAACCTGGAGGCGCACAGAAGCAAGATGGGTGTTTCTCACAATCCACTCATGTAGCCCCTGCCTCACATGGGAACACACACAAGCCTTAAGCCCTCAAGCCCCTAAACCCTAAAGCCTAGACCCAAAACCCAAAAAAACCTAAAGCTTAAAGCCTAAACCCTACAGCCTAGAGCCTGGCCCCTTCAAGGTTTAGGGTTCAGCGTTTATGCTACTTATACGTGGAGATAAAACCCTCGTGATAACACCCACGTGCCCTTACATGGGGCTACCCCAGGTACAAGTAATATTGTAAACCCATTTCGAAGTAGTCACCAGCTCACAGCACGTTAGACTCTGAACCCTAAACTGGCCCTAAACCCTAAATAATCTATAGCAGTTTCCATTTTCCTTTCCAGTATTACTATATAACCTAATATAACCCTTAACCCTAAACCCTACACCCTAAACTCCCTGAGCCCCTGGACCAGGAAGGTGAGAAAGGAGATCGTCCAGGGCCTCTCCGAAGCAGCGACGATGATCCAGAAACTCCACGGCTCCTCGCCGGGTTTAGGGGGATTCAGGGGGGTTTAGGGGGGTTTAGGGGTTTAGGGGGTTTAGGGGTTTAGGGGTTTAGGGTTTAGGGGTTAGCGTTTTAGGGTTTAGGGTTTAGGCGCCGCATCTGTACCCATGAATTGGGGAACTTGAAGAGTTTAGATGGGATCATAGACCTTAGGAGGAGAGTTGTATATATTATAATGTGTAAATATATACACATATCCATAGACATTTATGTGTATGGGAGTCGGGTACACTATTGGTCGGTAAGAATAAAGGTGTAGGTGTAGGCTAAGTGGGGTGAGTGCGCTTACAGTTCAGGAATGCCCAAGGGCTCCAGTATACAATAACAATACACTTTGAGGTCCTTTCGACAGTACCCATTACTTACGGTTTTTGGGAGTACGTGATAATTGTGTACTTTCAATTTTACAGTCAGGGTTTAGAATTTGGATAGCAAGAAAAGTAGTAGCCGTTATAGTGGTAACAGCCGCATGTTAGCAGAACTCAAATTCAAAGTGACAATACTTGGTATATGTAGTAAGAAACTCTGCCTTAGGTCAAACCTAGAATATTGATAGCAATGCCAGTTACTACAGGGAGCATGAGAATCTATCTCTCTGACACAGGCGTCTTCGCAGAAAGGCAAACAATGAAATGATTTTTGTGGAGCGAAGGGAGGCAGTTGAATTCCTTCTTCTGAGTAGTACAGCGGCCTAAATAATGTCCGATATTATAGTTCTAGGTTCTGACTTCTTTGTAGTGTAGGCCCCGGCAATAACCCTTATTGCAGCATCCCGACACGAGAAGTTCCCATTTTGTTGCAGGTGCCGTCATTGTTAATATAGCTGGTTCGGCACCAAACCCTAACCAACCCCTATCAGTGGCGTTTTTTTGCGTACGACTTGGATGAGGATGCGCAAGTACGTTTACGGACTGGTTGAAACAATGCTGAGAAATACTAAGGGCCCTAAGCTCCATTCCCCACCCCGAATTCGTAGAGTCCCGAATCCCAGGGAGTACCCCATGCTAAGAAACTTCCACTCCAAGATCCCCCTCAAAGTGCAATCAGGGAGCCCAATACCCCTTACGTGATCCTCTTGCCCTGCGCCAGGGTACATTCCGCATTCACGGGATATTGGGCTCTTTGGGCTTTGCACCTCCGAGATTTGTTCATTGTCTTCTCCGCGTGAGGTATAGTCTAAACTCCTTACAAAGGTGAGTTATATAGGGGATTGTAAAATATAGGGGAGAATCCTAGACTATGGCTCATGAGATTCTTTATGATTGGGTCATATCTGCCTGAAACCCTAGATACCTCTACATCATCCGAGGCTCTTATCATCTCCACGTAAAACCTAGACCCATATGCACCCCAGAATCCTACAAAAGCCCATGACCTCCTATATACCTCTATACGAAAACCCTGTATGACCCCCCTCCTCCCCAACACCTAGACTCTAAACAGTGTAATCTCTGTTTTTGGGGGGGCTTCATAATCCTAAGACATACAAGCCCCACAACAACCTATACGATCCGATGCATCCAAGCATAAACACTAAACCCTGTATCCCTAAACCCCAAATGGATGGAAGCCCTAAATAGCAGCTTCCAATTCCTTTTCCGTTCCTATATACCTCTGTAACCATAGATCCTATCTCCCTTAGCCCTAAACAATATGATAGTTATCATTTTACACTTCACATATACCTCGATATCATATGTCCCTAAACCCTAAATAATACAACCGTTGCCTACCATTCTCACTCAATCCTTATCATCATACGTCCCTTATCCCTAAGCAATACAATAGTTACCATGTTTGCACTTCGTATATACCTGTAAACCTGCACCTGGAACCCCGAACCCCGAACCCTGAACCGCAAAACCTGAACCCTGAACTCTCAACCCTAAACCCTGAACCCTGCCTAGACCCCCCAAATACCCTAAAATAGGTTCTATGTAGCTTCTATTTGGGGATACTTAGGCTCTATAGACTGGTACTTGAGGGTCTAGGTTAACCCTGAACCCTAAACCCCATCCCTCTGGCAGGTGTCTTCGACTTGGTTCGACGATGTCGGAGCCGCCGCAGGCGCGCTTCACCGGCTCCGCCGATCTTCTGCTGCTCCGTGCGAAGGCATTGGGATTTAGGGTTGAGGGTTTAGGATTCGGGGTCTAGGGTTTGGGGTTTAGGGTTTGGGGTTTAGGATTTAGGATTAAAACAGGCAACTGTTAAGGGTTAAGGGTTTAGGGTTTAGGTGCAAAAAGGACATTGAGGGTTTAGTGGTTAGGGTTGAGGCTCAAAAAGAAACCATTACGGGTTGACATAGGCTCACCTTGGTAGTTTAGTATAGTCCCCAAGGTATTCCCTAATACGGACCCCATGTCCGTCGATTACGTGGGAGATATTGACGGTAGTTCATCTGAACAGCTGGTGCCTACCATGCTTCATTACAATCCCAACCCCTAAACCCTAAACCCTAAACCCTTAGATACCGTAGAACTCTCTCAAACGCCATGCAATAGGTTGTCTTACGTGTGGCCCCTGTTTTGAAGCACCCGAACTTCCTAATGGCAATCCGAGAAGGGAGCGCGTGGTTGACAACCTACCAGGGCCCACCACTATCGGCTATTAGACCTTAAAGGTACCTTAACCTACCTTTAATAGGGTCAAAACAGGATTTTTTGGGGTCTAATAGCCCCCAGTGTAGGCCTTAAGAGTACCTTACCTTAACCTACCTTTAATAGGGTCAAAACAGGACTTTTTGGGGTCTAATAGCCCATAGTGGTACCAGATTGAAGCTTTTGAAAAAACAGGCCGCGCAGAATGAGTTCCACTAGCTGCTTACTCTCCTAATCCCTTGGTGCCCCCTAGTGTTTAGGGTTTAGGGTTTAGGGTAGGGTTTAGGGTTTAAGGTTTAGGGTTTAGGGTTTAGCCGGGTACCTGGGAGACCGTGCGGATGCATCGTGATTACTGGACCATCCGTTTGGAGAGTGCTCATCATTTTCGAACCCTCTTGCCAGATTCCTTGTACAGGGTAGAGGATCCTCATGTCCGTGGGTGATGTGGTTGCTATGGGTTCTGGTGTATATTATGAACTTTCTTTTCGGGGATCAGAACCCTAAACTGCAACGGTCTTTACTTGTTTTAGGCAACTAAGTAGCCTCAAGCTCCAGACCTTACATCCCAACCTCATGTAAGCCGCATTTTGCGCCCTTCTTTGGTGTTCCATGGCGGTTTGGGAAAATTCCAAACCCTAGGAACCCTAGGAACCCTAAGCCCTGACAGGAGGGGCAGAGAAGTCCATCTCGATCGCGAGCAGCGTCGCCCGGCTTAAATCACTCCTGAACCAAAATCCCCTAAACCCTATAGTCCCCCTTAAGTAGATGGAATATGGCTTCGGGTATATTATAATAAGATCCCCATATACCCCATATTCTATCTACTTAAGGGGGACTATAAACTCTGAAACCTAAAATCCTCCTTTTACATTCAGGGATATGGGTCTGGGGTTGGTAGGTTGGGGCGGTGTAGGATACACTTCAGATTTTGGAGTTCAGGGGTTTCGATGCCTAGGAAATAGGGTTCAGTGGTTTAGGAGGTGTAGTTAACACGAACAGCAAGCAATGGATGAAAGAATAGCGGAATCCAAAATGACTAAAGACCTCAAGCTGCATGTATGAATGGCCTTAAACCCAGAGTAGCTTAGACAAAAAGTAAAGGTACCAAACTATTCGCATGCCTGTTTTTAATAGGTACATTAGTTACTCTAGGAGAACTACCCTCTAGACATGCCAGGACCTCGAACAGTCGGCTGTTGAGATCCATGTTCCTTACCTAGCTTCCCTTCCCAAAGCTAGCATGAAACCCTAAACCTGAAACCCTAAGAACCTCAACATCGGGTGTAGGATTTGGGATGTGTCAAAGGACAGTAACCTATGCAAGGCCTCCTCTGGGTTCCAAGGCCTTTAGTTTAAAAGGGGAGGGTCAGACCCCGGAAGACTACTTGGGTTTCTGTATGTAATATGTTGCATATACTTATATGTAGACAGACGCCCTGAAATGATGTAGGGCTATTGAGTATTCCTGCATTTTGAAAATGAGAAGAGATTTTCGATCCCTTCACACAAATATTCCTCCATAAGTACAATGCGTGAAGAAATCTGGGAAACAGTTCGGCAAGTTCCCCCAAACCTAGACAGTTAGCGCCCGTGTTTTTCGGGATGGCAATCTCCTGATTTGGTCTCCCAGCGCCTCCTATGAAAACCCCAAAACCTCAGTTTGCATGCCTGTTCATCCCTGCATAAGAATCTCAGTACAAGGTCCCCAAATTTCTTTAGGTATTCCCCTACAGAGCCCTAAACCCTAAACCCTGGAAGGGTCCCCTGTCTTTTAGAAATTGTCACCTCAGTAGCCCAAACTGCAGCAGCAATTTTCGTAATGGGGTTCCATAATCCCTACTCTAGGGTCTGGACACTCTATGAGTTGTAGCCTAAATTCCTTACAGGGGTTATCTAGGGCGCTATAGGGGGAAGTATTACGGGGGATACTAGGAGTTTAGACTTTAAACCCTCAACCCTAAGCCCCAAACCCTAAACCCTAAACCCCAAACCCTAAACCCTAAACCCCTAACCCTAAACCCTAAACCCCTAACCCTAAACCCTAACAAGGATGGGATCTTCTCCTGGGGCATCGCCCACGGGCTCCTCCGGGGGGTTGTTGCGGATGGCAGTGCCCTGGGTGGCAGTATGAGGTACCTGGAACCCAAAAGTATATAAAAGAATGGCCTTTATGGCTATTATTTGGGGTTGAAGGTTATTATTTTACATGCTTTTGGGGTTTAGGTAATTCAGGGGATTTAGAGTTCACGGTTTAGGGTTCAGGGTCTAGGGTTCAGGGTTCAGGGTTCAGGGTTTAGGGTTTAGGGTTTTGGGGTTTAGATTGGGCTTGAGGGTTTGGATTTAACATGTCTAACCCACGTAAGACCCCCAGCTATTCCAATCACCAACCTACTTACTAAGTCCTCCAGACCCCCTCTGTTCGACTGAAGAAAAAATCACGGAAGCCGATTTTGATAGGACTATGACCACCCTAAACCCTAAACCCTTAACCTTTAAAAGCAAATAAGCCCCCTAGCTATAGGATTATGACCATTTCTATGGGCTATTAAAACCCAAAGCTCCACCATGCTCGTGTAGCCACTAATTGGTACCCTCCCCCAAATTAACATGGAAACCCATATATCCACCTTTTAAAGGGACTGTAGTCTTTATAGGGCCCTTTTTGGGTTTCCATGTTAGTTTCCAGGAGTGTAATTGCACAGGTACTGCTAAGGCTTAGGGTTGTGTGTTTA